>APFE030569949.1:25641-93950 GCA_000404065.3 Pinus taeda
TATCATAATCAAAATTGCATATTGATTATTAATATCATTGAATATTTAAAACATTTTTGGAAAAAATCACATTAAAAAATTATTAATATTATTGTTCATGAACAAAATCACAACATTGAAACCTCTGTGTTTTTTTTTTTGGAAGTTGGGTAGTTCCGATTCTATTTATAGAAAAACATTACAAAGTCATGGTGGTCTCACCCCGCCCCGGAGGGAAACCGGGTTTATTGACCACCGATAATTCTTCACAGCAGCCCAAAAATAGAATGTTTGAAACTGTTCTTTGTCTTTTTCCCTATGTCTACCTATATACTGTTTCTTATTTATAAAAACATCATATTTCTGCATGTCTAAAGTAAAGTAAAGTAAGCAGATCCTATATCAAAAATGAACATGCCTTTGATCATTATTTCTCTGGTTCAGCTTGCTGAAATTTCTCCTTCTTCACCAGCGCTCCACTTGCCACCAGCTGCTGTTGCAAGTCCTCCAGTCTTTTCTCTTGCAGGAGCAGGGTTATGACTATATCCTTCAATTCTTTTTTCACATTCGGGATACTCTGGACCATCTCAGCCATCTCCGTGGCGACCTGTTCCAAGGCTTTTGCCATGAGCCTTTTCATGACCCAGTACAAGTGAAGAGACTGCTTGTAAAGGGTCATTCTGCCCCTGGTATGACCAGGGTCAGGCATGAGAGCAATCCAATCCTCCATCTCTTCTTCACATTGTGCCTGGATGGCTTCTTCTTCCCAGTGTTCCATAATTCTCCTGATCTTGGGATTGGACTTCTCCCTATACTCCTTCTCAGCTATTCTGACTCTGTTCCCAATTGTTTGCCTGGTCTGCCTCGTCCCTTCACCCCCCGCAGGCTCAACCGCCTCCTCCAGATTGGGGCTGCATTGCCGACCTCGTCGGCTTCTCCCCTCTGCCACATCTTTCCTCCGGCGACCGCCTCTACCTCTGCGACCCTTCCTTCCGCGGGAGCCTCCCCTGCCTCTGTCTGCCGACTGGCCTGGGACATCTCCTATTTCTTGGAATTCCTCTGCAGGGTGATATTTCCATCGTCCTCTCCACTCGTCATTCTCCTGGTCTTTCTCCATTTCCTCGCTCTCGCCTTCTGATATCTCAAACATCTGCATTCTCGCCTGCACTACGTCTTCCACCTTCCGTTTTCCTTTCCGGTCATCTTCGAGTTTGTTCTGGTCTTCTTGGCCACTGCTGCACGTCCATCGCCTCGCGCTCCCACTTCCTTCCGCCTCCATCTCCCTTCGCCTGCTGCTATAACTTCCACCCTCTTCCCTCCGGGGTTTGTTCAATCTGCAGTAGCATCCTGAGTGCCTCGTTTGAGGAGAATTGTTCTGCTCTCGGCGTTGTTCTCTTCGCCACCCTATGCTCTCACGACTCCTCAGAATGGTGGTATTCAATACAGTTTTATGCCATTTGAATAGCCCGAGGCCCGCGTCATTATGATCTGAAGCCTTCACCAACCTGTCGTCCCTTCCATCAGTCGCCGGACCCTCTCCACTACTCTGCCGGCTGCTCCACTTGCCTATGGCCATAATGCCGTGATCGTCACCTAATGCCGCCTGAACCATGCGCTGCCGGTTCATCATTTCATTCCTTGCCAGCTCATCCAGCCCGATCGGGCGAACATTGAAACTTCTGCGTTAACTTATAAAATGTATTTTTTTATTTACCTACTTTTCCTTAAGTGGTGTTCAAATTTAAAACTTTTATGTATTTATTTACCTACTTTTACTTAAATGGTGTTAAAATTTAAGACTTTTATGTGGCTTAAAACTTTTCGAAAGTTCAAGAGGATATCAAACCTTTTAATTTTTAATGCATGAGGACTTTAAAAAAAATATAAACTAAATTCTATATTAAGCAATTACTCTTTTTAAATTTCCAAATAAATATAATTTACAACTGAGTTTATATATATATATTTTTAAACATTTATTTTGTAAAGATAAATTAATTAAAAAATAAATTTTAAATTTTAAAATAATTTTATAATCTACATCATAATATATAATAAGATCGTATTTTATAATAAAATTATAATGAGTCTAGATCCACTTTATTCTCACATGCCTAAATTCATTTAATCTACTAATCTATCAAGCATTGAGAAGGATCAAATCGCTTGAGATACAAACCTCTCTTAAAGCGAAAAGATATTTGATCGCTCTCGATGTTTGATAGATCATGGGTTAAGATGGATCTAGACTAGTTTTTATATACACACATACCATATCTAGGTTGGATCCATATCTCCCTTTCTCTCTCTTCCCTCTACTCTCTCTCTCACTCTGTCTCCATCTCTCCCTTGTCACTCTCTCTCTCTCTCCCTCCATCTTTCCTTCTCTCTCTAAGTCGTCTCTCTCCCATTCTCTCCCACCTCTCTCTCTCTCTCTCTCTCTCTCTCTCTCTCTCTCTCTCTCTCTCTCTCTCTCTCTCTCTCTCTCTCTCTCTCTACCTTTGTTGTCCAACCGTGTCACTATCTACCTCCCTATCTCCTTCTCTCTCTCCCCTTCTCTCCCCCCTACATCTTTGCATCTCCCTCTCTCTCTCTCTCTCTCTCTCTATCTCTCTCTCTCTATCTCTCCATTCTCTCCATCTCTCTGCTCGCCTTCTCTCTCTTCCCTCCTCTCCTCTCCCAGTCACTCTCTCTTCATCTCTCCCTCTCTCTCTCCACCCATATCTCTCTATGACTTTTCCATTCCCTCTCTCTTTGTATCTCTCTATGTCTTTGTTATTCCCTCTCTCTCCCCCCTCCAATGTCATCACTTCCTCCCTCCCTCTCTCCTTCTCTCTCTCAAGTCCTCTCTCTCCCTTTCTCTCCTATCTCCCTCTGTCTACCCCCTCACCTCTCTCTCTCTCTCTACCCTTAACTCTTTCACTATCTCCTTCCCTCTCTCATTCTCTTTCTTCCCCTTTCACCCCCCATCCATCTCTGTCTCCCTCTCTCTCATCCCTTTCTCTCCCCCTCACTCTCTCTCCCTCTACCCTCCAACTCTGTAACTATATCCCCCTCTGTCTCCCTCTCTCTCATCATTTTCTCTCCCTCCTGTTATCACTTAGAATTTTCTCAAGGTTAAAGGAAGAAATTTCTGAGGTAACCAGAAACCAATCTTTTAAGTACAGAATCTAGCCAATCTGTACTCACAGAGGGCTCTCTCTTTATGATTTAGCTATGTTTGATGAGATATTAGGCTAGTTATTAATGCTTTTAAGGGATTTTTGGTTGGGTGGTGGAATTAAGGAAACAGATGGATAGAGAAAGGCGTTAAAACCATTGGGCTATGAATTCAATCAAAGAAATGGCTTAACTGGATCAAATCAATTAATAAGGGGAAAACTCACAGGGCAAGGTAGCAAAACAAAAGACAAATCTTTGATTTCAGGTAGATGAAATGGTCTTAACCAGGGAGAAAGGGCAATGAAGAATCCTTTACCCAAGATCAAGATGAGGAAAAGAGGGAGCTTATTAACAAAGAGCAATTAAGTATTCTTTGTTAAATGCGCCACATGGATAAACTATGAAAGCAAGGGAGCATTTAAGAATTCCCTAACTATGATAGTCTAGAAGAAAACATTAAGAAGATAAACCAATTTAAAACAACTTGCAGCAAAGCAACTTATGAAATATCATTATTCATTTATCATTCATACCTCATGAAAACACACATGATCATTAATAAACAGAAAGGAAAATAGTAAAACACAAGAGATATAGAATACTTATTTGATTTCTGTTTGACACAAATATCCTATAAACTGTCTTAGCTTTATTCCTTGATCCAGCAAGCCATACAAATGTTGGTACAATAGCACTTCAATTCCAGAAGAAAATGTCTATAGAAATGTTGTAGAATCTGCCCAAAATACTTCAAATGAAGAAGTATTTATACTAATTGTAAACTGAAATATCTTGAAAAAATATCAAGATTAGTTTAACAAATATCTCCAACTATTTACATTAATAGAACTTAAATAAAGGACATTCAAAATTAATGAATCTATTTGACACTATTTCTATGGATTTATGGTGACAAAGAAGAGAAAGTCGAATTTGATAGCAACCCTTAGTTGATTATGAGACATCCCAGTCACTAACTGCATCCTTCCTTTGTGCATTCTGCCTCAGAAATTATGCAAGCTTAGGGTCCAATGATATGCTTGTCTATCTCAATCCGTGCTAGATAAGTAAAAAGTAAAAGATTTTTTTGTAGATACGAATGTTCTTGAGATAAACCTCTCTTAGTTTCCCAAAATTTAGCTCCAGCTGTTCACAATATTTTCTGAAACAAGATGTCAAAAACAGGACTTTGCAAAAACTAAAAAATAGGCTGTGAAGACATGCACTTATCTCCCTCTTGGTAATATCTATGTAAAAAGTGATATTAGTTTTTATAAATTGTCCTGTTAGGAACAAAAACCTCCTCTAGTTTCTCGAAATACTTCTTGGATTGGCCACAATAGTTTTTTCCAAATTATGACTTAAACAGGAAATTTCTAAAGAATGTACCATTTCTGATTTGATTTCCTCTTTTAACCTTAAATTCCTTTCAACTGTTTTTCACTTTTACTTTGGATAAACTTCATTGTAGCTGGTGAAAGTTTTTTCATATTTGTTTAACCCTTAATGTCTTCATGTTTACTTTTACTGTTTACTGTTTACTTTTTACTTTTATCGCTATGTTTTTTCATCTGTCTTCACTTTGACATGAATTTGTATATTTTGTTTTATAAGTGTCTTCCTTACTGTTTATCTTCATGCTAGTTGATTTACTTGACTTGGTCTTCAATCTGATACTCTTTAATCCTGATACACTTTGACTGTTCTTTACTGTGTCCTTTTACCTTCAATGTGTAGTTTAGGTTTTTATTATCTGTTTCAGTAGTAAATCGTTTAATTTCATGTTTCCTTTGCTTGTCTTTTTACTGTATGTTTTATATTCCATCTCTATTTGAATAGACCTGATAACAATCTTAGAGTAAACAGGTCTTATGACTAGTATTAAGACTGTTTATCTAAGGCTGTGGTCTTCTAATCACCTATAAAACAAAACAAACTATTAAGAAAGCATTGGTTTGCATGGGAGGTCAAAAAGGTTTCATTTGAGCTTGAGAGGTCTATGGAGTGAGTTCAGAATGCTTTCCGGGAGGTAAACCATGCTCGAATTGGTTAACAGAGGCTTCAGGTGGCACAGATGGGTTACATAGGGTTTTACTGCACAATCAGGTGAAAATGAGCAAAACTGAGGCTTTTGTGTTTAAATGGGTAAATGGTTGATATTGAAGGGTAAGCTTTGAATGAACAATGGACAATTTGTCATATGCAGAGAGTCGGAAGTGGGGGCGGTAAGCGGGTTTCATCACACCGCTTTTGGGAGGTGAGTGGTTTTTAGGGAGGACCACACGATTCCACACATCTTTTGACACGTAGCATCGACACTATTTTGGAAATTGCTCACATCACACGCTAAAGGTCGACCAAAAGGCCCATCCGATATGGGTGATAGTCGTCAGATCTGAGGGATCCGATCGGACGGTGGTCAGGGTAATGATGTGACTGATGGATAACAGAGGGCTAGCCCGATATTAATTAAAGGAGTTAATCATATCGGGGTGATTTGATTGGTCACTGAGTTATTAGTTAATCCCGGTGACTAATTAATCCTCATTTAGTATGGCGGGGTTTCGGGTTCTTAATTAACCACAGATTGGTTAATTAATTATGTTTATTGATTTTATTAGTTAATCCCGGTGACTAATTAATCCTCATTTAGTATGGCGGGGTTTCAGGTTCTTAATTAACCACAGATTGGTTAATTAATTCTGTTTATTGATTTTGTTAAGGTTATATTTAACCGCCGGATGGGATATGTAAATATTTGGGATTTTTATAATAATATGGGCGCAGGTGTTTTATTTTTTGGGAGTTAAATAAAAGTACAAGTTAAAAGTTAATATGACTTTGTGGAAATTTAACAAGCGCTAAGATAAAACGTTTCCGAAAGTGTATTTCATCATATAACATTTATAACTTAGGCTAAACGAATATGAGGGTTTTGAGATATGGAAATGTCTTTAATTTCCCTAAGTAAAATAAGGATTTTACATAGGAAATTTTTTTAAAGGGGATGAATGAATTTATGAAGGGGTAAATATTGATGAAAGGGACTTAAGTACTTTAGGAATTCCAAATTATTAGGCCAAGGGTCCAGTCCCTCCAAAAGTCAGAGAAATGCTCTGAGCCCCTCTAACCTATTGTAGATACCTTTAGCACTTAGGGGAAATTAGTGAATTTCGAGGGAAAAATGAAGTAAGGAAGTTAATTAATTTAACTTTGTTTCCTTGATGCACTGTTTCCGATGTGAGTTGTGCTTTGTCCAAACAATGAAAGAAAAATATTTAAGCATTAAACTTAACTATTCACCACATATCTATTCTACAACCATCATCTACTTACCCTACCTACTTTATCCTGGCATTTTCACTTCTTTATTAGGGTGCACTTAGACTGGCAAACCCTTATCAAACTTTCTTTTCTTTTACAATGAGGATCCTAACTAAGTCTAACCTTATTACATCCAAGGGCTCAGATTAAACTGTTGAGCTCCTTTTATTTACTCTACCTATCCACTTATGTGCCAAGATTAAATAGTTGGTCAGATTTTTGTTCTCTATCTCTAGAACATGAAATTGAAAATATGAACTAGTCAAGCTTAAACTGGTTGACTACTCATAGATTGTGGCATAGGTGACAAGTTGCACACAATCTTTATTATACAAAAGGTAAAATAGCAGTGGCATTTGGACTTGCACACTTTCATGGTCTTTTTCCTTTTTTCTTTGGGGTTCATTTTCTTTCATTTTTTGACCTTTTCTTCATCTTTTTGTCCTTTTATTCTTTGTTTAGGACATACCCTCTTTACATTTTTTTATTTCTTGATTTTTTACAAATATCGAAAACATTTGTAGAAAGCAAAGGTATGTACATATTTCAGAGCTAAACGAAGTCAATCATGATATATGAAACCTATTAGTATAGGAACCTAACAGTGGCTTCACTTGGGGATGGAATTTCCTTGTGAAATGTCAGGAACACTGTCAGCTAATAGCCTGATCCACTGGGCCAATACCACACATGTGTATGCTCTATTGTATAATCTTTTGACTAAAAATCTTGAACTAAAATTGTAGCCTTTTCTACAAATTGAAATATGTTCTAACATATACTTGTTGATGGAAACTAAATTTATTCAAACTGAAATCCTACCTACTTACTCTAATCATCTATCTGGCTGATGGTTAGGTAAAGTGAAACAACCAATGCAACCACTCAAGCATCATATACATTGGTGACTTTTGTTGCATGTGCTTATTGGTGGTTAAATTTGAGATCTTGAAATCAAGTATAACTTTGTTAACCTTTGAGAAGATAAGAAAATTCCTGACTCCTTTGTTGGATCTAGAAATTGTAAAAAAGGATATTGTAACATATTACACTATTCTTGAATTGATTCAAACAACTGTACATCTGTTGTGTATGGCCTGCATGCCATGAAACTGAAATAA
Organism: Pinus taeda; assembly: GCA_000404065.3. Taxonomy (NCBI): domain Eukaryota; kingdom Viridiplantae; phylum Streptophyta; class Pinopsida; order Pinales; family Pinaceae; genus Pinus; species Pinus taeda. The sequence goes on from APFE030569949.1 coordinate 33,228, forward strand.
TACCTTCATCTTTATCACCCTGCAGACTTTCAAATGAGCTTTGTGATGATATTTCTATTGATTGTAATGTCTGTCTAGTGAAACCATTATCATCTTGATTTTGACTCTCATAGTTTGTTAGTGGAGAAAAATTCTGATTGCATTCATCATCCAACCTATCAACTATTGGATCATAAAGAACTTGGAAGAATTGCTGCAACTTATTACATATAGGTTCAAATGGAACTTCATAGATTTCTACAAGCTGCTCCTCCTTTTCTTTAAAATTTTTATACCACATTTCCTTTAAAAATTGAAATGATTCAAGACAAAGAGGCATGGAATCATCTTGAATCATTTGATCATATGTTCCAATTTACAAGTCTTTTTCTACAACCTGACATTCAATGGAATTTTGGGGTTGCAAATCTAGATATGAGAAGTCTTACACAAGTCTTTTATTTCCCTCTAGATAATTAATATCAAAACTTGTTGCCATTTGATTTCTAATTGCATGATAGTTATCTCTAATAAACCGAAATGAATAAAAACAAAATGGTAAAGTTCCTTCACTGATTTCAAAAATTTCTGCACTTTCCTCCTCATTCTCATAGCTTAAGTGAACAAGCTGATCACTATTTTCAAGTTGTTGAACCTGAACTTCCTTATTCCTCAAATTAGCTTCTGATTCCTGTGCAAGGTTAATTTGGATTTGAGAAACATAATCATTATTATAGTGATCAAGATTAGGCACATCATCATAACAATTAATGTCACCAAATGTACATATTAGATCAGCAGATTGCCTCTCCACATATGGTTCTATAACTCTATCTTCAAATTTATGGTAGTTGGAATTAACAGGGATTTGTTCATGGATGTCAACCTCTTCTTTTTGTGAAAGAAATGTGTCATGGTTATTTTGAACAAAAAATTCAACTTTCATTGTGATCTTATGAATCATTTCCTCCGTTTTCTTTATCAAAATGTCAAGTTTTTCCTCTTTTTCTACTTTCAAATTTTCTCTTCTAATTTGCCGATTAACTTCTACATCTACTGCCATGTTTTGCATCTGTTCCATTGATGAGGGGTTTCTTTCTCTTAGGTGAATTTCTATCTCTGAATCAAATGCTCTTGGGTAATGTAAAAGAGCTGAACCAGGGGGAGGTATTATATTTAATGGAATTGAACAATAGGCTTGATTAAATTTGTCTGTAATGAGATTTTATATCTACCTTTTTCAAAGGAAAATAATAAAAAATTAATCTAAAATCATCTCTAAAATACAATATACATTGAAAAACTTTATCAATGAGAAAGAAAATAATGTCTTGGATAACAATCCAAGTTAAAAGCCTGATCTTTTCACATAGTTCTCTTAGGTTCATTTCTCTAATGGATTCTTGATTGTGAAATTGATTTGGAGTCACCAAGTGGTTGATTTTAACCTTTGTGTGTCAGATCACTACCCACCATCATAGATCAGATCTAAAACTGTAAAACAATTCTGAAAAAAATGTTAGTTCGTCCCTAGTGGAGTCGCCACTATGTTATCACTCAAAATTTTCTCAAGGTTAAAGAAAGAAATTTCTGAGGTAACCACAAACCAATATTTTAAGTACAGAATCTAGCCAATCTATACTCAGAGAGGGCCCTCTCATTATGATTTAGCTATGTTTGATGAGATATTTGGCTAGTTATTAATGCTTTTAAAGGATTTTTGGTTGGGTGGTGGAATCCAGGGAACATATGGATAGAGCAAGGCCTTCAAACCATTAGGCTTTGGAGTCAATCAAAGAAATGGATTAACTGGATCAGATCAATTACTAAAGGGAAAACTCATAGGGCAAAGTAGAAAAAAAAAACAAATCTTTGGTTTCAGGTAGAAAGGGCGATGAAGAATCCTCCCATTATTTTCCTTTGAAAAAATGTAGATAGAAAATCTCCTTATACACAGATTTTATCAAGCCTATTATTCAATACCATATTGGGGTGATTTGATTGGTCAATGAGTTATTAGCTAATCCTGGTGACTAATTAATCCTCATTTAGTATGGTGGGGTTTAGAGTTTTTAATTAAGCACAGATTGATTAATTAATTCCGTTTTTTTTTTTTTTTTTTTAAGGTTATATTTAATCGCAGGACGGGATATGTAAATATTTTGGATTTTTATAATAATACGGACACAGGTGTTTTGTTTTTGGGGAGTTAAATAATAATACAAGTTAAAAGTTAATATGACTTTGTGGAAATTTAACAAGCGCTAAAATAAAATGTTTCTGAAAGTGTATTTCATCATATAACATTTATAACTTAGGCTAAACGAATATGAGGGTTTTGAGATATGGAAATGCTTTTAATTTCCCTAAGTAAAATAGGGATTTTAGAAAGGAAAATATTTTAAAGGGGATGAATGAATTTATGAAGGGGTAAATATTGATGAAAGGGACTTAAGTACTTTAGGCATTCCAAATTATTGGGCCGAGGGCTCGGTCCCTCCAAAAGTCAGAGAAATGCTCTAAGCCCCTCTAACCTGTTGTAGATACCTCTAGCACTTAGGGGAAATTAGTGAATTTCTAGGGAAAAATGAAGTAAGGAAGTTAATTAATTTGGCTTTGTTTCCTTGATGTACTGTTTCCAATGTGAGTTGTGCATTGTCCAAGTGATGAAAGCAAAATATTTAAGCATTAAACTTAACCATTCACCACATATCTATTCTGCAACCATCATCTACTTACCCTAACTACTTTATCCTACAATTTTCACTTCTTTATTAGGGTGCACTTAGACTGACAAACCTTTATCAAGCTTTCTTTTCTTTTACAATGAGAATCCCAACTAAGTCTAACCTTATTACATCCAAGGGCTCAAATTAAACTGTTGAGCTCCTTTTATTTACTCTACCTATCTACTTATCTACCAAGATTAAATAGTTGGTCAGATTTTTATTCTCTATCTCTAAAACATGAAATTGAAAATATGAACTAGTCAAGCTTAAACTCTTTGACTACTCATGCATTGTGGCATAGGTGACAAGTTGCACACAATCTTTATTATACAAAAAGTAAAATAGCAGTGGCATTTTGACTTGCACACTTTCATGGTCTTTTTCCTTTTTTCTTTGGGGTTCATTTTCTTTCATCTTTTAACCTTTTCTTCATTCTTTTTGTCCTTTTATTGTTTTTCTAGGAGATACCCTCTTTACATTTTTAAATTTTTTGATTTTTTACAAATATGGAAAACATTTGTAGAAAGAAAAGGTATGTACATATTTCAAAGCTAAACCAAGTCAATCATGATATATGGCACCTATTAGTATAGGAACCTAACACCTTTCACTCTCCTCCCTCTCACACTCTCTCCCTCTATCCTCCAACTCTGTCACTATATCCCCCCCTCTCTCTCTCCAGCCCTCCTCTCTCTCCATCCATATGATGGAGGATTTTCATTCTATGTAAGCAATGCTATATGTAATGTCTAAAATATTTTACATTTTAAATTTTTATTATGAAATGAGTTATGGTTTTTCTGCATGTGGTATTGATAACCCATGATATTGTAATAAAACCTACTGACAAGTTAATACTATCCATAGTAAAGTGGGGGTGAATATCCATGGTTAACAAAGTTGCTATATTATAAGTTTATTATAAGTATTAAGTTTTTACGTGCTTATTAATTAAATTTAAATATGGTTATGGAATCATTATTAGTCTTTGCCAAGGAATGACTCTAACAATGAGTTTGTTTGTTGATTACTATTAGTTTAGCATTGGCCAATACAAACTATGATGTTTAACTTTGAAAAATAAATACATAATTTTAAATATTATTAAAAAAAATTCAAACATTTGATTGGACCATACAATATAATGCCATGTGGATAAATTCCTTCATATTTTATGCCATTATTGATGGATATGGTTGCAATATTCATCCATGATTTTACATATTTTTTTGGTGCTTTCTTACCCTTAATATTTGCAAGAAAACCATGGACAAATAAAATATTTGAAAATAACTTATACTCAAGTAAACATATCTACCATCAATTACTTCCCATCATAAAATAAAATACTTTGAAAATAAATTATAGTCAAGTAAATAACATATCTACTATCAATTACTTCCCACCATAATTTAAGCAAGTCTTTGCATTAAAAAATGGATATGATTAATATGTAAAAAATATAAGAGTTACTTCACCACTATTTATTTTTTCTTTAGCACTTGTGTAAGTGTAAAACTGTAAATGTGTAGACTTACTAGTAGTTACTACCCACCAAAATTTATGCAAGTTTCAAGCTATTTACTTATCCACTTCACATTTCATATAAATATAATTATTAATTTATTTTAATTTAATTTATTTTATGTAATTTGACCTAGTTAAAATGTTTAACTATACATTCAGAGGGTTCACATGGTCTTGGATAGATGGTGATCAAATGCTCTGTTAAGGCACTCCTTTATGTGAAGTCACCGGTTAATTCCCCTAGGACCGGGTTAATTTATTGGAAATGATAAAGATGTAATCCCATACTGAATTGACATCTACCCCATTATCTTAAATTTAAAGAAACATAAAATTGGTTTCAACTATAGATGATAAATTATAATACAATATTTTATAAATTATCAAACTTTAGTGAAATTAAAAATAGTCAAAGACTTGGATGGAAGTGAACTTAAAAAGCCAAACATGAATATATAACCTTTATTTTAATTATTGTTATACTTTGAGTACAAGAAAGATTACATTAAAGCATCTACCCCATTATGTTAAAATTTAAACAAACATAAAATTGGTTTCAATTATAGATTATAAATTTATAAAATACATTTTATAATTATCAAACTTTAGTGAAATTGAAAATAGTCAAAAACAAAGACTTGGATGAAAGTGAACTTAGAAAGCCAAACATAAGTATATAACCTCTCTTTTAATTATTATTATACTTTGAGTACAAGTAAGATTGCATTAAAGCATCTACACCATTATCTTAAAATTTAAACAAACATAAATTTGGTTTCAATTATAGATAATAAATTTTATAAAATATATTCTATAATTATCAAACTTTAGTGAAATAAAAAGTAGTCAAAGACTTGGATGGAAGAGAACTTAGAAAGCCAAACATATGTATATAACTTTTATTTTAATTATTATTATACTTTGAGCACAAATGGGATTACATTAAATCATACACCCCATTGTCTTAAAATTCAAACAAACATAAAATTGGGTTTGATTATAGATGATAAATTATAAAATATATTTTATAAGTGACCAAACTTTAGTGAAATTAAAAATAGTCAAAGATTTGGATGAAAATGAACTTAAAAAGCCAAACATGAGTATATAACTTTTATTTTAATTATTATTATACTTTGAGTACAAGTGGGAAGTGGGATTACATTAAAGCATCTACCCTTATTATCTTAAAATTTAAACAAACATAAAATTGGTTTCGATTATAGATGACAAATTTATAAAATATATTTTATAAATGATCAAATTTTAGTGAAATTAAAAATAGTCAAAGACTTGGATGGAAGTGAATTTAGAAAGCCAAACATGACTACATAACCTTTATTTTAATTACTTAGAAAGCCAAACGTGACTATATAACCTTTATTTTAATTATTATTGTACTTTGAGTACAAGTGAGATTACATTAAGGCATTTACCCCATTATCTTAAATTTTTAACAAACATAAAATTGGTTTCCATTACAGAAGATAAATTTATAAAATATATTTTATAAATGTTCAAACTTTAGTGAAATTAAAAATAGTCAAATACTTGGATGGACGTGAGCTTAGAAAGCCAAACATGAGTATATAACCTTTATTTTAATTATTATTATACTTAAGTACAAGTGGGATTACATTAAAGCATCTACCCCATTATCTTAAAATTTTAACAAACATAAAATTTGTTTGGATTATAGATGATAAATTTATAAAATATATTTTATAAATTATCAAACTTCAGTGAAATTAAAAATAGTCAAAAACTTGGATAGAACTAAACTTAGAAAGTCAAACATGAGTATATAACCTTTATTTTAATTATTATTATACTTTGAGTACAAGTGGGATTACATTAAAACATCTATCATTAACTTAAAATTTGAACAAACATAAAATTGGTTTCGATTATAGATGATAAATTTATAAAATATATTTTATAAATGATCAAACTTTAGTGAAATTAAAAATAGTCAAAAACTTGGATGGAAGTGAACTTAGAAACCCAAACATGAGTATATAACCTTTATTTTAATTATTATTATACTTTGAGTACACATGGGATTACATTAAAGCATCTACCCCATTATCTTAAAATTTAAATATAGATGATAAATTTATAAAATGTATTTTATAATGATCAAACGTTATGAAAATAAATAGTTCAAAGACTGGATGGAAGTGAACTTAGAAAGCCAAACATGAGTATATAACCTTTATTTTAATTATTATTATACTTTGAGTACATGTGGGATTACATAAAAGCATATACCTCATTTTCTTAAAATTTAAACGAACATAAAATTGTTTTCGATTATAGATGAGAAATTTATAAAATATATTTTATAAATTGTAGAAAATCTTGTAGATTCACAAGCTCATGCAATGTACTAAAGCACATGACAAGACTCTACTTATACTTTGAACCACCGAAAGCCAATAGATCAATAAAAACAATATGAACAAGAAAACGATAAATCAATGGCACATAACACAAGATGTATTTGGGGAAATCCACTGCTCAAAACCCAGCTATCTGTATTTGATATATTAGAAATATGAGTGAAGATACAAAGCTTGTTCTCACTAGAACAATTCCGCACAAGTATATTCAACTCTCTCAGCTCACAACTTATCTCTTGGCCAACACTTAGCCAATTCTGCAGCTTTCCAAGCCCCTATTCTCTTGTGTAATTCCAAGGATGAATAACCTGTATTTAAAGGGAATTCATGCTTCCAAAACTGCACAATCCAAACATAGGATCAATCTCTGATGCATGCATCATATTTACACTCCAGTAAATAATACAACTTATAGCACACTGTCTCTACACTCTAGTCTCAACTGGGTCTTTCTCATAATCGACATGCATGAATTTTTGATGAGGGAATTTTCAGTTAACTAGAGTGACATTTGTGGATGCACTAATGCACCAATTGACTGTTAATTCTCTATCAGTTCCTCAAATAGTTTGGAACTAATTTAACTGAACTTAACTCAGTAAACTTAGTCATCTAATTTCCAACTCAATTTAAACTCATACTGAACCCCTAAAACTTAGGGAGAACATATACATGACTTCAGAAAGACTTCCAACTCGAAATTCCTAAGCTAATAGTTAAACTTAATTAACTATTTACAAGTTGCTATGAGAATAGAATTCGATTTTAATTCTTGGTTTAATTCAAGGACAAACTAAACAGTTATAATTTCTTGTTTCCATTTCTCAACACTCCCTCTCAACAAGAAAGGGATTATTATCTACCTCGATCCTGTCTTTGTGTGACTCAAATTTCCATCGTGATAATGCCTTTTTCAAAATGTCAGCATCTTGCTCCTCTGTGGGAATGTAATCTAACAACATAATTCGCCTCAATACACAATCTCTGAGATGATGATATTGAATATCAATATGCTTTGACCAATCATGAAAAACAAGATTTTCACAGAGTTTGATACAACTTTGATTATCGTAGTAAATCATAGTCGGATCAATCTGCTGACCAAACAAACCAACTAGGATCTTCTTGTCATGCGGAAAGAGTTATATTTGCGGACAAATCTAACCTCCCTAGGAGTCTAAGACTCTCTAGTGACAAACAAACCAAACAAGAGCAATCCTTCTCTAAACACACATTATTCTATGAGAATTCAAGTGTTTTCGATCTTACCTTAGGTCCAACGCTTGTTGTAGCAGTCCAGCCTTGCTGATCCAGATGAGCTCCTCCTTCACTTTCAGACCTGCATACACTAACAAAGCAAACGATTACATAACACCTGAATATTCATCATAAAACAAAGCATATTCATCACATAGACCAAGGAGTACATGAAATAATTCATTAACAACAAATCATTGAGAAGAATGGACTTATTTGTATTAAGGAAACAAAAAAGGAACCATTACAACCTGAGCCTTGGTGTTGTGCAAGCCCCTCCCAGGGTCCAACAAGAGATTTCCTCTACTTTGACAAGCTCACCCACTCCCAATATGGCAACAAGGAAGGATAGTGATCTCTCCTCACAAGTCAACATTGGAAGTCCTAATTCCAGCAGCATTTACCCTTTAGAATGTTCAGCTTTCAACCTCCCCTCCTTTGGCCCAAGCCCTGTATTTATAGTATTCTAGAGGAAGTTATTCAGTTCCAACATCAATGGGATACTCCCTCTTTTGGATGGGGTAGCTCCTCTCTTGATGGGATAAGTTCCTCTATCAAGGGATGCATGAACCATTTGGAGGCGCTCAATACACGTCAAACACTCTTCTAGAAGGTTCTAGAAGTGACCACAAGTAAAACTTTTTAAAGATGAAACTCGTGCCTTTTGACCTTTACAGGGGTACGCACCCATCCTTTGGTTTACAGAGCGTACAAGTACGCAGGTACAGTGTGTTTGGGTGCGTACACGCAGGCAAGGTAGAGAGAACCTGCGTACCCAGAGATAAACATGTTTTGAAGTGACTTTCTCTCTTTTTGAAGTTTGACATGAAGAGCAGAGGTATGAGGCTTGACAAGGAGGAAAATATGACTATTGATGAAGCCATATTACTGCAGATAGTCATGGTGACAAATTTCAGTGTAACACTCCCACAGATAGTCCTCCTTATGCTGCCACCATTTTTTCAGAGAGAGGCAGAAAGATTATTACCATGCTCTCTTGCATCCTAAAATATACCTCATATGAGCATGTGGATGATGTTGTCTTAGCCTTTCTTTCCATTTTTAGCCCAGGCAAGCCTCCTGCTATCATTTACAACTATGCTCAGTTAATTGCAGATAGGATGCATGAACATTTCACCAGACTACCAACTGAGAGAGTCTTCAAGTACTCCTCTTTGTTATTTCATATGTTTTTATATTATCAATAAGACAAATTCCCTGTCAGCATCGAAAAGTTGGAGACCAAAGGGAATCCAAGGTTAGTTATTTATTAGACACCCTTGATCTAGAAATACTCCACTGCATTGACATATAAGGACTTCATCGATTCATTTGTCCATCCAATCATGAACATGATGATTAGTAGCCCTCAACCCAGAATCAAGAAAGAAATCAAAAGGGTGTTACAGTTGGCCAAGAATAGCAAGGTGGGAGACTGGTATCTATACCATAACCACACAGAGATTAGAATTTATGGATGCAAACTTGCCCCTTACAAACTACCCAAATCTCCCTATGAGGATATTTGCAATAGAATATTTCAAACATATCATCAATTCTGATGAAGTCAACTTCCTAGAAACTAGGAAGAAAACCCAATTTAAAATGAAAAATCAATTGGGACCCTTCATTTGCAATAATAGAGAGGTTGGACTATAGGCTGACAAGATATTGCAGGAAATGAAATTCACAAACAACTTTATGTGGAATTATTACCCTCATGGGGTCATAAATAAGTTAAGAATCAAGGTCAAATTGGGACCTTCATCCACCATCCTAGACCAGATATTGATAGGTTTTCCAACCAATCAAAATGGTTGGAAAACAAGTTAATTGACATGGATATCACATTAGTGAATGTAGAAAATACACTGATTGATGTAGAGAAACAAATTGATGAAAGTTCTTTCCTGCAAGTTCCATAATTAGGGGAACCCATGAATATTCCTATTGTTTTACAGACCCCAACAAATGAGGAGAGAAACCCAAAGAGAAATAGAGAGGAGGGTTCCAGTTCTGCTATGGAGACCACAGATGAGAATTTTGAGCATAGGAAAAGGCCTAGGCTAAATCTTGTAACTGAACAGGAGGAAACCATTGAATCAGTGGAAATAACTGAAATTGATACAATGGTGGAAAGAAGCAAAGCCACAACTACTTCAGGAGAAGCACAACAACCATCAACATCTAACACTCAATTGATTGAGAGACAACTCAGTGTTCAGGTTTCTTCTTTTACCAGGCCAAGAGACAAGGAAAAAGATATCAAGGATAGGTACAAGGAGATCAAGTTGAGAAATAAGAGGTTGAAGGCTGAAACATATGCCCAATACCTCAAGCACACACTAGCTAATTAGAGAAGGTTGATGTTAGCGTTTGACATTAAATCAAGGAAAATGCAAGTGTCCTTCACGCAGCCTATAGTTCAGCAGCAAAAAACATCAGCTGACTACAGGAAAACTAATTTCAAAGTGTTGGCCAAGGATGTTCATCCAATTGACCAGACTAAATTCCACAAGCAGGCTGGAGAGATGATCTACTCCACCCTGACAAGGTAGGCCATGGCTGCACATAAGCTACAAAATTCATTAGATAACATTACAACCCAGTATAAATTAGAATAGGCCTCCTCATAGGCCAAGGACAATAGGATCAAGTCATTGGACGACTTGGTAATTGAGCTGGGACATGATCCCAATGACATCAAAGTTTTCAAGAAGTTGTTCAAGAAGAAGAATGAGGACATTGTAGCTCTTAAAAACAATTGAAACTTCCTCATTCAGAGCACCCACAGACAAAAGAGGTCTTGGAGAGCCAAACACATCAGGAAGAGATAATGGACCTAGTGTTACGATTGAATGATCAACTGAAGGAAATTGAAAAAGAGTTAGATAGCTTGATACATATAAAACAAGCTAGTCTGGAGACTACCCTTGCCATTATTATCCCAACAATTACTACTGCAGTACCTTCCACTTTGGCAACATCATTAGCTCCTAATGCTCCACTAGCTACAACACTGCCAACTTCTACAATGTCTACATCAACAACAGGGTCAACAAGAACAGGGTCAACATGTTATGAGGCAAGAAGATTGGTCAAGGCAATGAAATACATGTCCATTTAGACCACTGAAATGAACAAACTCAAGGAAAAGGTGACCAGTGTAGAGACTGACTACAAGCTTGCCCAGATTATGCACAAGGAAGAAGTGCAGAAAGCCACCATGATGAATGAAAGAATAAAAAACTTGGAGAAGGAATTAACTTTGAAGGAACCCCTTTGACAAGTTAAGGAACAATTGTGAGTCAATATCATTGATTCTTTTAATGATATTTGGCCATCCATCCAAGTAATGTTTGAGTATATTGACTCAATAAAACAGGTTATAGAAGCCAGAGTAAAAGAAGAACTGGGAGACATGCCAGAGGAAGCTGCAAGGATCATTCGCTTCCTCAACTCCAAAAATAAGTATGAATTGCAGGAATTAGAGATACTTGACAGGACAGGTACAATATTAGAATTAAAAAGGGTCCTCACTAAGAGGAATTTAATATTAAACCTTGAAGATAAGTGCTAAACCATGCAACTGGCTATAGACAGATTCATGGTTAATTTTGAAGTTTTGAGGCAAAAGGGTCTACCCAATCCCTTGGTAATAAACGACAATTTAATGACATAGGAGGACTACAACAGAAAAGTTAGATAAGTGGCCAAAGATCAAGTGAACACTTCATCTATGAAAGGAATGCGAATTGGAAAGGTCCTATACCAAACTTTTGAGAACTTGTTTTACCTCCAGCATGAGGTAAAACACATTTTTGTGAATAAGCCTACTTTTACCAAGTACACTGAGGTAGATGAGATTTATAGGAAGATGATAAATATCCAATTACTAGATGCCAAAACATGGGAGAAATTAAATGACTCACTATATAAATACATAGTCAAAATGTAAAAATCTACAGTAAGATTGAAAAGAATAGTAAAAAGGATAATGATAGGCCACCAAGATGAAAGTGTATTAGATGAAAGTGTATCAGTTGAAAGGTCAAAGTGAATATAACATCCAGCATGAAGACCAAATAGAAAAGTAGAGATTAAAAGGAAAAATATAAAAGATTAAAGACATCACAACCTAATATCTAGGTACAACAAACAACAGTTCAATAGTCGTCTCTATCTTCTTGCATGAAGATATTTCATTCTTCTAGATTAGTTCCCAAGATAGTTTGGGATATTTTGTAAATTATTTTTGTATAAATACTTCATAATTCAAAGTATTGAGGGTGGATTGCTATACATTTGTAGAGTTATGTTGATCATAAACCTAAGGGTCATTGTACCAATTTTTCAAGTCAGAAGATTGGACCAAGTAATAAAGAGATTGCATTACAGGATTCATGTGTTGAGCTATTACAGTGAAGCATTTTCTTTGTCAATTTGTTATTTTCTTATGTTTTTCACGAACTTAAATGCTATCTAAAGTTGAATTAATTAACTAGAAATTTATCTCAGGATTTGTTTAAGTACACTCTATTTTGAACAGTTCATCATTTACATTTTTTCTTCTGATATCCAGATCTGAGAATCCTTAATTTCTCTTTGGATTTGATTGAAAACCACTTCACCATCTAGCCTTGAGATCTGAAGTAGCTCTACTATCTTTTCCTATAGACACTATTTTTAGAACTTGATCTAGTCCTGTTTGCCTAACATTTGACCCCATAGCTCAATGGTAAAAGACACCCCTCTTTTCATCCAAGTAAGTGATCCCACCACCAAATCCAAATTAAAACCAAGGCACAATCATAACTAGCCTAAAATAAAATAACTAAACAAATTTAAATAAAAAAGAGAGAGTCCTCTCTGAGAATTATGAAGGCTATATCCTAATTTCCAAAGTTGGTTTATGGTTACCTCTAATCATTTTTTTCTTAACAACTCTAGAGAAGTATTGAAGTGATAACATTGTGGAAGGATAATGAGGTATTTTAGGCAATGAGTGATGCCTCAACAAGGATTTCAAGCTTCTCTTCCTTATTTTGCTTGGTTAGGGTTTCATGTCTTGTTTTAACCTTTTGGAGCTTGGACCTTGCAATTTGATGAGCACCAATATTGCAACAAGGATGTTGCAACTCCCGGGCTACCAACTTTACTTATCAACCCAGAGTTCGTACAAACTTGGAGGTGATAGTGTTGTATGCACAAGTAAAAGTGATGGTCCTGCTTGTTGTCACTATTCGACCGACGAGAGTCCCCAGGGGTTCCAAGCCAGACTTCTATAGAGTCAAAATAAGCTTAATTCTTTGATGGAAGAAGAGAAAATATACTCTAAGAGAGCTACTCTGTTGTAGTAATGAAGAAAACAACATGTAATGCTAAATCACACTATTTCCTAATTAATCATTTAAATAGCTATGCTAAGCATAATTTCTAAATCAACGCTAAACAAATGCTACTATCTAATCTTTAGAAGTGAAGCACATCAAACCATACTAATGTGTAAGCAAAAAAACTAAATTAAATCTGTTTTCACGATTTTGGTTTTTTTTTTTTAATGAAAAATCAAGTATGCAACTTGATTGTTCTTGTGGATGGGACAGGTGGATGGAAGGTGACTGAGGATGGCTAGAAGGTTTATGAAGTGGTTGGATGGTGTGGAAGGGTCCTATGAGGATTTTTGTGACTTCCTATAGGTTCCCCATCAATTCGGCCTCAAAACAGACCATTTTAGGAAAACCTACATAATGTACTAGAAACCTACAGGATGATCCTGTAGGAATTATAGGAAACCTACATGATACAACCGAGAGCTAATTGTGAGGCATTGGAGGTGTTGGGAAGCTTGTGAAAGGTGTGTGATGAGTGGAATGGGGTGTTAGAATGTATAGGAGCACTCATGAGTCAATATCCAAGATAATAGATGGTTATATTCGCTCAATGTATTTAGGGGAATTTCAATGAAAAATGAAAAAACTAGTGAGGGTGATGGTGGAACAAGAGATGGCTAAGGTGGATGAAGTGGAAGGTGGCTACTAGTGATGAAGTCGGGTCTCCTCCTAAAGTACTTGCTCCGCTTAAAACATGTGTGTCTTCCAAGAACTATGCAAAAAGATACATTTTCATAAACTAGAAATGCATGAATAAATTGCCTATATTATGCATGAAGAAAGTTGTTGAAGTGATGAAAGCATGAGTGAGATCTTATTTCAGAAATGGAGATGGAAAAATATGACAATGAAATCTTCCTTGCAAGATGAACCAAATACTAAATCAAAGACAAAAAACTCCAAAGCTCATACAATAACTAGAAATCTATGTTTTGGGGGCTGATGAAGGGTCCCTTCCTCAAGTCATGGTCCCAGAGGGAGGAAGTGAGGCCAAGACACCTGCTGATAACCTCATGGTGATATGTTTTCCTCTTGCTAACATACTATTTGAAAGAAGTCACAAATGGAAGCAAACTATCACACAACCAATCTAATCTACGCTACTGTAATGAAAATGCATACATTAAGCTAATGAAAAATTAAAGTATGAATCTATACTAGCATACATGTACAACAAAGAGGAGCCTTGTCTGCTAGGGTTGGGGCTAAACCCAAGAGCTTCAACCCACTAAGTTAATTCAGTCCTGGCTCAAAACAAAACTCATTCTTATTACCAAAACAATGGATTACATCAAAAATTGTCACAATTATTGCAAATCGAAAATAGAGTAGAGTTTTACAATAAAAAATCTGAATCCTAATGAGGTCCTAGGCCTCTCTATTTGTACATCTGAAGTCTCCAATGACTTCCTTAAAATTTGGGAGGCTCGACTCCCAAACCCGAGATAAACTGGTGCTTTGTATTTCACTTCCTCGACTGCCTTCTAGTCCTCATTATTTGGCTGTTTGCACTCTGAGTTGATGGAGGAATATTCAAATGGAGGGGTAGAAAATGAGGAGTATTTACCTCCTATGATCCCTCTCCCTTATCCCATTCGAGTTTTGACATTGGAGTTTTCCAAAATTCATAGCTTTTATCCTTTAATCCTGCATTAAATGCACATTAGACCACAAAGCAAACTATCCAACTCTAACTCATCTCATAAACAAAATATAATCAAAAGTGTGCAATAAGTTATGAGAATAGTTGGTTTGACTAAGCTAGGAGGTGAATTAAGGCCCATATAATTACCCAATGGTGAGGCTCATTATCACTCCCCTACTAAAAGTGTTGCTCATCCTCTAAGCAGCCCCCTACTGAAAGTGTTGCTCAATATCCATATCCTTCATGGCTATGGTAGCCTCTCTGACATCCCATGCCTCTGTTGTGGTCTCTTCTTCTTCTTTTTCATAGAAGCTTGCTTTCGTTTCTACTTCTTCCCACTGCCTCTTTTCTTCTTCTCCTTTTCTCCCTTCTAGCATCCCTAAGAGTAGTGGTGGACTAAGTTTTAGGCCTATCTAATTGACATTCAACCTTTGCATAGATTTCTTATACATAGGTGTCTTGTTGAGTGCCTCTCTCATCCTTTGAGGGGAGTGATATTCTCTTATCTTCAAGTTGTGTGACAGTGTGTTCCATCTCCTTAGGCAAGCATGTATACTATCATCTCCTAGAAGCCTAAACATGTCCTCAAAATGTGAAATTTCTTGCTCTTGGGCATCAAGATATCTAGGTGCTAGCTAAGGATCATTTCCAATCAAATTATGGGTACTGATGAGGGCCATGGGATTTGATTGTTTAGCTCTGATCAAAATAGGTTTGGTTTGCTCACTGGCCAATATCCTTTTCATCTATGCAATTCTTGACTCTTCATGGTTCATCCATGAAGACAAAGCTATTAATTGTGGATCTCCTAGTTTGGCATTAGGGTCCCAAACATTCATGTCCTTGAGGGCCATGTTGTGTAAATAAAACTCAGCCATTTTGGCCCTATCCTCTAGTGTACTTTGATCAAAAAGATCAATAAACTGCCTATAGTCCTGAAATGGCATGGTTCCCCTTTGTGCTAGTGTCTTAATCTGAAACTGCAGCCATTGTTTTTGAGGTAAAGAGCATGGGATTTATCTGGCATCCTACACTGGATTGCCTCCAAGGAGAGGCTGGCTATACATGCTAGTTGGTTCTCTCTTCCTATAGTTGTCCCTTCGGCCATGCATTTTCTCTCTCAAGTTGGCTTCTCATTATAGATTCTATGTCCCTTAAGCCACTTAGCTCTTTGCCCATTTCTTTGAGTTTCTCTTCCATGTGCCCTATGTCTTCCACCCCCTTTGATTTAGTTATCTGCATCCATCAGTGGGTTCTATCCCTCTCCTTCTCAAGCTTGAAGAATAGTGGGATAACAAATTTTTGAGGTATTACCCTGCCTCCTTGAATAAACCGGTAATAGGAGTCCAGGTTAGGTTGGGGGCTGGGTTCCTTTGTCTCAGGGTCTTCCTATTTAGCTTCTTTCTACTCCCCTACCTTCCTTTCCAATTTCTATGCCTCTTGTAGATTCAATAGAACATCATGTAGGACTCTTTTTGCTTTCTGTAGGTTTTGTTGTGGATCCTGTAGGATTTCCTTACCCTTTGAGGAAGTTGATCTAGTAGTAGGCCTCCTTACATAGGTGATAGGGGACTTAGGGGAAGTCATTTTGTCCTTTTGTGTAGGGGTATCTTCAATCTCAATAGGAATTTTTGTTGATGTTTGTGGCTTCCCTTGTTTTATTCTTGTGCTTTTTCTTGTTCTGAAATATAGTGGGGTTTGCATCCACCTTTTTCCTTTTTGCTTGACTAGGGTGTTGAGAGCAGTGAGGGAAATTGTTGCCTCTCCCCTAGTGGCCTCTAGAGACACCCTAGGTGACTCCTCCTTGTGTTTTTTCCCCTCTTTTTTATTTCCTTCTTCCTCTCTATTTTTCCTGTCTTCTTCCTCTTGTAGATCTTCATCATCTCTATCAGTTTCCTCCTTAATTTCCTCCTCTATTTCTTCATCATCCTCCTTCTCTTCTCCCTCTTCTTCTTCAGTTTCATCATCTTCCTCTGTGTTAAATCCTTCTTCATCCATCTCATCCTTATCTTACTTTCTATCTTCCTCTTTCCGTTTTACCTCCTCTTCACTGACAATAGGACTAACATCATAAGTGAGCGCTTTGATGTTATCCTTTGTTGGCAAGTCTCTGAAGACTGACCATGTTATAGGGATTCTGAGGTTTTGGAGGGAATCTTAAATGAGGATCCTAATCAACCCATGGTGCACTAATTGTTGGTAATTCCCTTCCTTTACCTTGTTGCTTGAGTCTATGAGTGATTCTAGCAAGAAATATGGTATGTTGAGTCTTTGGTGAGGTGGTGTTTCTACCCCAAATCTTAATTCCTCAAGGATCCTAAAATGATAGCCATAAAAAACACTATACCTAACCTCACATGAGATGTATTTGATGAGTTGGTAGCCTACCTCATTCCATGGGTATGTCATACTATCCCTCCTTACTCCATTTTTGTCCTCAGTGGGTTCTTCACCTTCTAAAAATAATTTCCTTTTTGCCACCTGACTGTCTCCTTTGTCTTCTTTTCTACATGGAATTCCTAGGGGAAGTGTGGTGATCCTATTTATGAGCTCTAGGGTGAGATCTATAGTGAGGCACCTTACTACAACATTGGCATGGATTTTGTTGTGTGGAGTGAGGGAGTGAGAAAATTCTTGAGCCACCTCATCATCATACCCTCTGAATTTTTCGAAAAAACCCATCCAGTTGTGTCTTGTAAATATTTCAAGCACCTAAGGGTGTTGTTGGATTCTCACAGTGTTTGTGGGCTCTCTCCTATTAAACCCTCATGTCATCTTCCTAGTGAATCTTGAGGATAAAATGAGAGGGTTGACACAATTTTTTTAAATGCAGGAGCAAAACAACGTTGACTATGTATTTAATTCACTTCACATAGTTGCTAAATTCACTAAATGTTAGAGTATTCCTGGTTCATTTACTTGTAAGGGGGATGAAATTTTTAGAGCCTACCTCATTAGACTGGTTCTGAACTCCTCTCTACCAGTCCTGTAGACTGTTTATGTGTACCCTGTAGACAGTCTCTATGTATCTTGTACACTGTATCTTATAGGAATTCCTATACAGAGTGATGGATCTTTGCTTCTGGTGGGTGGTCTGGGTTATGAGAGCCACTTGACTGAGGGAGTTTCAAGGAGGTGAAATGCATGAATTCATGGGAATGATGTTTTATTTCCTCTTATGGTGATTCAGGGTGATGTGGTGTGATGGTAGCAAAGGTATGTTTCCATTTTTGGACTGTTGGTCCCCACTACCACCTCATCATTTCCCACTCCTCGTAATCAACTACCACCTCGTAGATCCATAGTTTAACCTCTTTTTGTCCTACTCCTTCTCTGTCTTTGAGTTGACTGTAGCCACATGTGAGAGGACACCCAGTTGTGGATGTTCTCATTGAACGAAGGTGGCCAAGTTAATTGGCCACCTTTCCACTTATAAACCACCTATCTCGTATCCCTTACAAAATTTTGACTACATGATGCATATGAGTGAGAGAGCGGGATACTTACCTATGGTTTCGATGCTATGCTACAGCTTTTGAAGACCAAAGGTGTTGCTTTGTATCTTTGTTTCATGCCATTATTCTTCCTCCTCATGTTGTCTGCTAATGGTTTCTTTTATTTTGTAGGTATCTGTAGCTGAAGATCTGATGTTTTCGCTACTGTGGAGCTCCTAGATCATCCTAGTGAAGACCTGTTGCTGGTGTGATTGGCATTCTGTGGGATAGGCTACTCCAGGATTTCCTATAGGATGTCCTGTAGCTGCTTCTCCCTCAGAATTCTTTAATCATGTTTCTGGATAAGGCTTGTGAGGATGGTGACATGGATGGAAAGAAGGAGTATAAGTGTGTAGAGCAAAGGATACTTAGGTAATTCTCTTACTCCTCTTCGTTTCCTTTTTCTTTTTTGGTTTAAGACTGGTAGAAACTGATATTTTTGTTTTGAATGGTGAGTGCAGGGATGATGATGGGGGATGAGGTGAGGTGATAGATCATGCACAGGGTGAATTTTAGGGACCTAAAAAACCTATCATGTGCCTTCAGGTTGCTTCCTGTAGGATTTTCGGGTCATTGTAATTCCTACAGGATCATCCTGTAGGTTTTCAGGGATCTTATAGGAATACAGGGGAACCTGTAGAAAACACAATCTTTGCATAAATCGAGGAAATGGAGTGGAAAAATGATAGAAATGATGGAGGGATGCATGGTAAGGAGTGGAGGAGATGAATATGTGAGAGGTAGGGTTCCATTTGGATCCTCTTTTGCTCCTTGAATGTCTTTCTCACCCACCTGCAAATGACAATTACATATTTTTCTTTCTTTTTTTTTGTTTTTTTTGTTTTTTTTTTAAAACAACTAGGTCACCTCAGAGAGGTTTTCACCCTAGCTGTTTTCCGTAGGTGCCTCAAGGAATTTTTTCACACAAGGATATTCTTATTCCTTTTTCTTATTTTGTTTTCTCTCCTTTCCCCCCCCCCCCCCCACCCCCTGTTTTTTTCATCATTGGGTCGCCTCATGAGGCTTTCAACCCAAATATGGGACTTAGGTGCCTCATGGAGGTTTTTACCTGAGTCCTTATTCTTTTTTCTCTTTTTCCTTTTTTCTTTTTCAATGATTTGATGAGGGAGGAGCTGGAACTTGCTCCACCATCATCACTGTTTTATTGATATTATCAATGAACTCTTATTTTGATAAAGGTCTCTTGTAATTTTTCAGTCGGTGCCCATTAACAAGCAAATGAATGACTTCTTCATCTATAGTTCTTATTTTCAATAAACCATTATCATGTCATATTTCCACAGCATAGGTCTAAGCCATCGTGTCCTTAACTTTCCATTGAAATATTTATACCTAGTATCATGTAACAATGCCCAGTCGCCCTCCTGAAATTTCTTCTCTTTAATATGTTTATCATGCCAGATCTTCCTCTCAAGTTGAACTATTTATGTATGTAAGAGGGCCTGAATTTTGAATTCATCCAAGCCATTCAATTGGAAAAATATCTCTTTCTGTGCATTACTGACATCCAAATCTAGTTGGGCTGCCATCCTTAATGTGTTATATTCAAACTCAATCGACAAAAAGTACTTTTTCCCATAGACCAGCTCATAGGGTGTGAATCCAGTGGTGGCCTTCCATGTTGTATTATAGGCCCAAGTGGTCTCAACTAGTCTCTATGTCCAATTCTTCCTGTTGCTGCTCACTACCTTGGTTAAGATGCCCTCCAGTGCCCTGTTGGTCACCTCCGCTTGCCCATTAGGGAGTGGAGATCCTATGCTTGATCTTGTGATGGCTGAGCAGGTCTTCAATCATGTTGGAGGTAAACTAGCTACCTTGGTCTATGACTAGCTCTCTAGGGTACCAAAATTTGTAGAATACATTCTCCCTTAGGAACTCAACCACCTTTTCTTCTGTTATTGCCTTAATTGCCTTGGTTTCAACCCACTTAGTCAAATAATTAGTGCACACAATAATGTATTGTTTTTGCCTTGAAGGAGGGTTGATCGGCCCAATGAAGTCCATGCCCCACTTGTCAAATGGCTTGAAAGTCACTTGAGGCTGTAGGGGCATTTCATTTCTTAGAGTAGGCCTTCCCATCCTCTAGCATCGATCACACTGACTAGTGTACTTTTTCACATCCTGATGAAGAGTGGGGCCAATAATAGCCTGGTTCTTTTTCACATCCTGATGAAGAGTGGGGCCAATAATAGCTTGGTTGTAACACTTTGAATGTTGTTCTTTTTGCTGCAAAGTGACCTCCACAAGGCCCATCATGATAGGTCAGAAGGATATCAAAGACTTCCTCTTCCTTGAAACACCTTCTCAAGATTTGATCTGGGCCAAGTTTGAAAATATTTCTCCCAATCCAAGTGAAAGGGGTGCTTTTCCTGAATATATTTCTCTTTTCTTTGGAGGGAAAGTTTGGTGGGAACTGTGTTGATACCAAATAGTTTTCTATATCAGCAAACAATGGAGAGAGAACTGAAATAGCAAACAAGTGCTCGTCTGGTAACTGGTCATCCACCATTCCTTCTTCACCTGCAAGCACATTTAACCTAGATAGAAAAGTCTGCAACAACATCTTCCTTACCATGCTTATCAACAATGGTTAGATCAAACTACTGTAATAAAAACAACCATATTATAATTTCAGCATTCACATCTGGTTTGTTCATTAAATATTTGATTGCAACATGGTTAATATGCAAAAATGTTTGATAGCCTATAATGTGATGCCTGAATTTGTTTAATGAATGCACAACAACCAGGAGTTCCTTTTTGGTCATTGTATAATTTAACTCAGCCTTTGACAAGTTCTTACTGATAAAATAGATAACATAAGGGAGTTTTTTCTCTACCTGACCTAGGGCTTCTCCTATGGTTTTGTGTGAGGTATTAGAATGAATATGAAAGGGGAGGGCCCAGTTTGGGCCTCAGAGAATTGGTGCAGTGGTTAACTTACCCTTTAGAATGTCTAAGGTCTCTTGATAGCTTTTTTACCATATAAACTCAGAATATTTGGCCAACAACCCAAATAAAGGAGAGGCCAACTTGCTGAAGTCCTTTATGAACCTTTGATTGTATCCAGCTAACCCTAAGAAACTTTTGACATCTCTATGCTTTTGAGGAGGTGGGACCCTTTGGATGATGGCTATGTTGTTTGGGTCCACCTGCAGTCCTTGCTGAGATATTGAATGTCCTAGCACGATCCCTTCAGTCATTAAGAATTCACAGTTTTCAGGACTGAGAGACAAGTTCATTTCAATGCATTTGTGCAATACTTTGCCTAGGTTAGTCAGGGATTCTTGAAAATCACAGTCATAAGGTGTAAAATCATCCATATAAATCTCCATTGCATCATGGACTAATTCGGCGAAAATACTCAAGATTTCTCTCTAGAAAGTGGAAGGAGCATTGCATAGGACAAAAGGAAGGACCCTATATGAAAAAGTACCCCAAGGATAGGTGAATGTGGTCTTATCCTAGTCTTCTGGGAAGATTTGGATTTGGTTGTATCCATTGAATCCATCAAGGAAAGAAAAAAACTTTTTCCCTGCCAAACCGTCTAGCACTTGGTCAATGAAGGGTAGAGGAAAATGATCCTTCTTTGTGTCTTTGCTCAACTCCCTATAATTGACACAAATCCTCCACTTACCATTTTTCTTGGGAACTAACACTAAAGGGGAGACCAACTCACTGTCGGAGATAGGGTAAATGAATCCTGCATCTAGCAGTTTTTCCAGTTCTTCTTTGATTATATATTTAAGAGATGGATTCATCCTCCTTTGTGGTCGTTGGACTAGCTTGCAACCTTCTTTGATGTATATGTGGTGAGTACACACTGAGGGGTGTACTCCCTTCATTTCCTTATAACTCTAAGAGAAGGCTTCTAGGTTTTCCTTTAACATGTTGCATAGCTTCTCCTCTTTGAGAGAAGAAAGAGATGGATTAATTTTCAAGGTTTTCTTTGGGCCGAATTCTATGGTTTTGACACGGAGTGGGTTGGAATTGTCCAAGCATATGTCAATTGGATGATTGTTTCGAATTTCCCTTACTTATTCTTCTAATGGTAATGAATGAGGAGTTGGAATTTGGAGCAGGTGTTCAATCAAGCCATCCTCATCTTGTTGTCCTCCTCCCATGGTTGATTCAAAATCATAAAGTTGGGTGGAATAAACCTCATCTTCTTCCTCCTCCTCCAACCATAAAGGTAAATCATGCTCTAGAGAAGGTTGAGTAGGAGGGTATAAGACTAACTGCTTGGACATATGTCCATTCTTGATGGTCATCTTCCCAGCTCTATAACTAATGTAAGCATTAGTTGTGGCCAACCATGGCCTCCCAAGGATGAGAGGATAACTAGTAATCTTATCCTTAGGCTGGAGAACTAGGAAAACTGTAGGGTACTCCTAGGAGTCAATGGAGACCATCACATCCTCCACAATTCCCTAAGTGGTTATTGTGGAATGGCCTGCAAGTTGCAGAACTATTGTGGTCTTCCTCAATGACCCTTGGAGGTTGAGCTTGAGCATGTTGTCCTTGGTCATCATATTAATGGCAGGCCCAAGATCGTTTAGAGTGTGTGGGACAATGGTGCCATTGTTGTGCACATCTACTACAAGGCTTCGAGGGTCCAAATATTTTGGACATATTACCTGCCCCAACATTAGGTCGGATAGCTCCCATTGACATTAATGGTAGGGGAATCCCTTTTTTTCCTCACTGGATGCTTGAAGAATTTCTCCTTAGTCAACTTATTGTAAATGGGAGCATCTTTTATTTCCTGGAGAAGGGTGGTCTTTACACATAGAGTTTTCAATTCTCCCAGAAGTTCAGTTTCTTCTCGGGTAGGCTGGAGTGGTTGGGCTAATCTCTCAGGAAAAGCTAGATTTACTTTAAGGTTGATTTCCTATCTTTCTTCCTCAACCTCCCTAGTTAGAGGGGAATGTTGGTTATCTTGGAGAACTCTCCCAGATCTCAGGTTAATCTCTTGGATTCCCACAACATAAGGTGGATATGATGTCTCTCCACTGTATAGTTGTTGAAACTGCCTATTGTTCGGGTTCAGATTTTGCTAGGCAGACATCTGGGGTTGCTTGGGTGGAGCAGAGTGTAGGAGTTGTGGTTGGGCAGATGGTGGAGGCAATAGAGCTGGAGCATTATTATATTGGGGCCTCCACCCCTAGATTGGTGTATTCCATTGAGGTTGTGGTGGAGCATAAGGTTGAAATGACTGGCTGGGAATGATACTGAGATGCATAGGACCAAGGAGGGGGTGTAGAATAGGAAGGATGAGCAGGGGGTCCCCAAGAAGGTATAGTTGTGGTTTGGTTGGGGTTGTAATATGCATGGGATGACCCTTGCATGCCCTGCTAGTATGGTCTAGGCCCAAGAGGTATCCTTTGGTTAATATAGTAAAGATGCTTAATGACCCCTTCAGTTCCTTGATATATGACTTTAAGTTTGGGTAAATAAGGTCACTTATTTATGGAGTGGTTTTCTTCACAGACCGAGCATATTGGATACAGTTCAATGGACATTCGTTCCTAGGATGCCTCCTGGTGCATCTAGGACAAAATATGGCCAAGGCTCTCTCTGCTTCCTCTTACTTCCTTTTAATGTTCATGGTGTCCATTTGCAAGGCAAGGGTTTGCATCATCTCACTTTTGAATTCTTCCAGCATATTTACAATTTCACACTTGATAGATGAGTTGGAAGATTATTTACTAGCCATAGGTTGACTACCCCTACCCTTTTTCCCGACTGCACTAGAATGGTTTCTAAAGATAGTCTTGATATCCTCATAGGGTAATTAGTAGACCTCTTCCTACTAACAAATGTAAGGTATCCAGAAGATCTTCTCTTACTCCCTTGAGTAGGACCAACTTTAGTGACTTAGGGTCAAGTGTGCACTTGGCCCTTTTGTAACTGAGTTGGAATCTTTCTTTGTAGTCTTCTACGGATTCATCCTGGCCTATGGTCTTCTTGAAAATTTCTTTTTTAGTATCCTTTGACCCATAGTAATCTACATATTTGTTGTTAAAGGCTTGCTAAATTGTGATGCTATCTCCAGGTAAGCCCATGAACCAGTGCAATGTTGTGTCCTTGAGGGTAGATGGAAATTGTTTCAACCTTTTCTCATCATCTGTATAGTCATAGGTTCGGCATATAACAACAAACTCAAATAGGAAAGTGTCAGGGTCCTCTGTGGTCAGGACATGGAAATGATGTAGGGCAGAGGGTCTTATATTTTGCATCTTAGTGTCTTCGTTGGTTTCCCTGATGGGGAAGACACCCTCAACTATCTCTCTATTCCCTATGTCATTTTGGTTTACAGCCATTGGATCGATAGGAATGGGTTCATATTCTTCTTCTTCCCCTATAGGTTCTTCAAATATGCTAGGTTTCTCACCTAAACGTTCCTCTAGTTCAAAGTCACCGAAGAAGAGAGAAGGTTGGCTATTGGATGTAGTGGGGGTATTTGGCAAAAATTTCCCTAAGTTGTCTCTATTCCTATGAGGCATGAAAGGAAATTTTTTTGGGTTGGTTTGTATTGTTTTTAAACTAGAAAGTACTTGAAGAAATGAAATTGCTGATTGAATGAAAGTCACTTACAGAATGAAAAAGCTACTTATTGAATTGAAATCCTACTTGTATAATGGAGATGAAAGTAGATAATGAAAACTGAAAGAAAGGAAGTGACTAGGTTACTTTTGCAGAAATAAACTAACGGCTGAATATTGAAGACAAGAAATAGAAGAAAATAAAGTGATAATCAAATTCTACTCAGAAACCTCCCTAACAATGGCACCTAAAAGATATGAGCATTAGTATTATAGCAAGGATGTTGCAACTCCTGGGCTACCAGCTTTACTTATCAACCCGGGGTTCATGTAAACTTGGAGGTGACAGTGTTGTATGCACAAGTAAAAGTGATGGTCCTGCCTTTTGTCACTGTTTGGCTAGCGAGAGACCCCGGGGGTTCCAAGCCAGATTTCTATAGCATCAGAAGAAGCTTGATTCTTTGATGGAAGAAGAGGAAATCTACTCTAAGATAGCTACTCTACTGCAGTAATGAAGAAAACAACATGTAATGCTAAATCACACTATATCCTAATTAACCATTTAAACAACTCTGCTAAGTAGAATTGCTAAATCAACACTAAATAAATGATACTATCTAAGCCATAGAAGTAAAGAGCATCAAACCATACTAATGTATAAGCAAAAAAAACTAAACTAAATCTGTTTTCACTTTCTTGGTTTGTTTTTAGGCAAAATCAAGTATGCAAATTAATTGTTCTTGTGGATGTGGCAGGTGCATGGAAGGTGATTGAGGATGGATAGAAGGTTTATGAAGTGGTTGGATGGTGTGGAAGGGTGCTAGGAGGATTTATGTGACTTCGGTTCCCTATCCATTTGGCCTCAAAATAGGTTGTTTCAGAAAAACCTACAAGATGTACTAGAAATCTACAGGATGATCTTGTAGGAATTACAGGAAACCTACAGGATACAGCCAAGAGCTAATTCTGAGGTGTTGGAGGTGTTGGGAACATTGGGAAAAGTGTGTGATGAGTGGAATGGGGTGTTATAAGGTCTAGGAGCACTCAGGAATCAATATCCAAGATAAGAGATGACTAGATTCGCTTAATGTATCTAGGGGAATTTCAATGAAAAATGAAAAAACTAGTGAGAGCGATGGTGGAACAAGAGATTTCTAAGGTGGATGAAGTGGAAGGTGGCTTCTCGTGATGAATTCTTGGTCTCCTCCTAAATTACCTTCTCTACTTAAAACATGTGTGTCTTCCAAGAACTATGCAATAAGATACATTTTCATAAACTAGAAAAGCATGAATCAATTGGCTATGTTATGCATGAAGAAAGTTGCTAAAGGGAATGAAAGCATGAGTGAGATCTTACTATAGAAATGGAGATGGAAAAATATGATAATGAAATTTTCCTTGCAACATGAACCAAATACTGAATCAAAGACAAGAAACTCCAAATCTCATACAAGAACTAGAAATCTATGTTTTTGGGGCTGCTGAAGGGTCCCTTCTGTTAACTCAAAATCAGACCCTGGAAGGCTGCAAACTAGGAAGACCTCAAGTAACTATTTCAAACCTACTTTAGGCTGAGGCTTAGCCTCCTCAACTTGAGAGGGCTCTCTCAAAAGGGTTAATGATTTTTTCAATTGTAATTAAGATGGCTAACTCTTGTGAAACGAATATAAAATATGAATGGTGGAAACACAATTAAAATCTATCCATTGGGCTTATGGAGTCAACATCATTTCAGTATGACAATGGTTTAAACCTTACATAGATGTCAGGGCATTCAACATTCAACATTCAACATATTCAGAACATACCAAACATATAGGACCACGCAGTCTATGAATGTATATAGGAAGTTAGAGCACCATAAGTGAATTCTAAGTGATTACACATTCATAACACTGCAAATATTAGGAAAAGAACAATACAACATATTCTGAACATCAAATCCCTCATGAGTCCTGAGAAGAAGAGCCAAACTTGTATTACTAAAATAGAGTTTTTACATAAGCCAAATATCAGAGCTTTTTTTTTATAAATTTCCAACCCTTTGTACATAGCTCTTTCTCCTATTTATAGAGCTCTTCTACCTGATTGAGATTCCTCCTCAAGCATGAGGGGAACTCGAAATCTACTTCTAATGACACCTATTCAACTTTTAACTGCCTATTAAATGTAAGAAACTTCAACTAGACTTTCTAGAGATCTAAATCAAGTAGGATTCTAACACCATGTTATGTTAATAATAGCCTTGATTACAATGGTTCTCGTTCTTTGACATCTGGTCCCCTTTTTAGTTTGGTTGTGATGGATGTTCAAGGTTCCATGCTGGTCTTCCATGCCACATCTTCTCCATTGTCCTGAAATATAGGAAACTATCCTTGCTCATTGGTCTTCAGTTTTCCTTACAATTCTTGATTCCACAGAAGCATGTCTTTCATCTTTGATTATCCAAAATGTAACAGATGGCCACGTCCTTGATGTGCTGTCCACCTCCTTTATGTTTAAAGGTAAAAATTCTTTCAAGTTGTTTTGGCATATTTTAAACTGTGGTAATTGTGCTCACTTTATGACAAAAATTCAAAGTTGAATTTGAATCCATATTTTCTCCACCTGCCTTAACCTGGTTGAATGTTGAAGCTTCAGATGATGCCTTGTATATATTACCCTTTCAAAATTTTCTGCTTATGTTTCAAACCGGTTGATTGATATTGGATTATTTAGCTTCAGTAGTTTCGTAGCGCGCTATGAAACTGTTGAGATCTAGTCATCACCTTCAGCAGTTTCGTAGTGCGCTACGAAACTTCTGAGTTGTTTCAAAAATCACAGTTTCAACCCAAAACTTTGCTATTTGAGCACTTGTTGTTAAAACATTCTTGCAACTGTTTCAATACATTCCAAAATTGAATGGGAATGTTTGGAAAGATTATACCAAGCAAAACTATCAAAACTTTGAAAATATATCCTAACTTGAAGTGGGTTTTCTTTATGGAGATCCTTTTTGCTGGTCCAATTGAATATTTAAGTCTTCAACTTGTTTTTTCAGTACTTTGATCCCAGACCTGAGGTTTATATTGACTTTTCTGATAAATTGAGATTCTTTTATTGCAGGAGTAGTCCAGCTATGGAATTGAACATTAAAATCAACCACTTCAGGAATTTTAAAAGTCTGATCCTCCCATTGAGCCTGCATTTAGTTAAAATAAGCCTCCTTAGCTGCAGATTTCCTAACAGCTTTCTTTAATCTAGCAATCTCAAAGTTGGAAGATTCCAATCTTCTTTTCAATTTTTCCACACTGCCTTCTTTTTGAGTGGCAACTGTTTTGCCTTTATCCTTTATTTCATGAGGCCATGTCTCCTCCCTTGTTTCATCTGCCCTTGGCGACACCTCCTGTACTTGTTTAAACTTCCTTGTTATGGGTCTCCTGGGTTTGAAAACAAATTGTTCAGCTTGATCATCAAACTTAAGTTTCTTTGAGGCTTTGGCCTTATTAGCCTTCTCTTTTCCTGACTATATCAAATTAGCTTGAACTAGTGGGGACTCTTCAATGTCAATTGCTTGTAATAAATCATTTAAATCTCCCTTTGAAACATGAATTTCTTCAATAGCCACGGACTTACCCTTTTCTTTTGCCACCTGGCTCCTCATTTTTCTTCTTTGAACTTCTCCACCTGTGCTTGATTCATGTGCAGTTTCTTTGACCTGAGTTTTTTCTTTAATTGACTGCTGGGGTGTATCCTGAATAGTCAGTGGCTTGGTGGATTCCCTTACTTGCTTTCTTGCCTTTAACTTTGAAAACCTCTTGGCTCTTGTTTCTGATTTAGGACCTGTTGTTGAAAGATATTTTGTAGCTAGAGGGTTGAGACCGGTCTTGCTCTTGAAACCAACCATGAATATAAATGTGTCCCAGTCTCTGCCTACCCTTTGAAGTTCATGCAGAACAAGTAACTTAATCAGGCCATGGTGAAACAAAGAAGTCTCACAAGCTTCTTTTCCTAGTTGCACCTTGTCAAACATTTTACTCAAACTGCGGAATAAGTAAAAAGGTAGATCAATAGATGCCTTCCCTGTGAAATGCAATAGAAGTTTGAAATGGTACGAATACACTTTGTTATATCTTCCTTCACAGGTCAGGTATTTCTATATACAGGTGAGAAAATGTGTGTAGGAATCTTTGACATAGCTCCTAGGAACAGACTTACTCAAATCTGAGTTAACGAATTCCTTTTTTAGAAATTATTTGCATGGGTTCATGTCAAATTTGAAATTCTTGAACCAATTTTCTTGCCCTCTTGGAATCTCCGTAACTATGGATATCATGTCTGGTGAGACCTGCAATTCCATCATACCAACCTTTGAGTTTAATCCTGTAAAATTCAGTGCAAATTCCTTAGTCACTTGTGCATGACCTCCTTGTAGCTTCTTGCAAAAGTTCCAACATCCAGCTTGTTTAAACGCCTTCTCAACCTCTCTGTTCTTCAAGGTTATATCCAAACCTTCAGGCTTGTTTCTCATACATTTGCCTGATCTGTGGTCTTTCCTTTCTACTGATCCCTCCATGAAGTTTCAGTGACTTGTAGGCAGGGAATGCTAGCACTGTTCAAACTGCAAACTCTGCCTCTCTTGGATTTCTGCCTCGCCTGATCGCTGCCTCGCTTGATGACAATGTTTTTTTTTTTGTAAATTGAAATCTTGCAGATTATGTTTTTTCAAATTGAAATCTTGCATTGTTTCTCATGCAAGACTTACAATCATCATTAAAACTTGTGCATAGGTGGCTTTCCTTGGAACTTGTATTCCATGTGTATCAATGTACCTAATGGTTTTGATAATGGAGATAGGTGGTTGGACGTGATATGTGGAGTACAAGAACTGACAAAGAATGACGCAGCCATAGATTAAATTAACAGATTTGATAGTTGGGAAATATTCGCTGCGGAATGCACGAATCTCTGATTTCACAGCGCGGTCAGCATAAATTTTGAATTATGCATTGCGAAATCACCTAATAACGTATCGCACCGCGAAACTCCTAGAAAGGCTTTGTGGTACATAATTATTTTTTAAACAAACTGACACATGGCTATGATTGATGGTGAATAAGGGTGACCAGTGATAGATGAGAATGCATTCTTGACTCATGACCTCCTAAGACTCAGACTCTAAGGAAAAATGAAATCAAACTTAGACTAACACTGACCTTTTTCATCAAGCTAGTATAAGAAATTTTGGCATTAGATTTCTTAAGTGATAACACCTTCCTCAAGTCATGGTCCTAGAGGGAGGAAGTGAGGATGAGACACCTACTAACAACCTTATGGTGATCCTTTTTCCTCTTGCTAACCTGCTATTTGAAAGAAAGCACAAAAGGAAGCAAACTATTACACAACCAATCTAATCTACACTACTGTAATGGAAATGCATCTATTTGGCAAATGAACAATTAAGCTATGAATCTATACTATCATACATGTATAATAAAGAGGATCCTTGGATTCTAGGGTTGGGCCCTAAACCAAGAGCTTCATCCCTCTGAGTTAACTCAGTTCTGGCTCAAAAGAAAACTCATTCTTATTACCAAAACAATGGATTACATCAAAAACTGTCACAGGTTTTGCAGCTCGAAAATAGAGTAGAGTTTTACAATCAAAATTTTGAATCCTACTGAGGTCCTAGGCCTCTCTACTTATACATATGAAGTCTCCAACAAATTCCTTAAAATTAGGGAGGCTCGGCTCCCAAACTTGAGATAAACTGGTGCTTTGTCTTTCACTTGATCGGCTACCTTCTAGTCCTCATGATTTGGCCATTTGCACTCCAAGCTGATGGAGGAATATTCGAATGGAGGGGTAGTAAATGAGGAGGATTTACCTTCTATAATCCGTCTCCCTTGTTCCATTCGATTTTTGACCTTGGACTCTGCCAAAATTCCTTGCCTTTATCCTTTAATCCTGCATTAATGCACATTAGACCACAAAGAAAACTATCCAACTCTAACTCATCTCATAAACAAAATATAATCAAAAGTATGCCAAAAGTTATGAGAATAGTTGGTTTGAATAAGCTAGGAGGTGAATTAAGGCTCATATAATTACCCAATGATGAGTCTCATCACAATTTGATTCTTCTTGAAATAATGTGTGGCCATCTTTCTTTGTTAGTCATTTTCCCTCTTTGACTTCTTCAAGAGATTCTCAAGATGCTCATTTATCCTTTCAAACCAATATTCCTGGTCCTTATTGGTCATGGTGGCAAACTGCTCATTCAAATTGAGCTTATTGGCAAGTTAAACCTCCTTTTTCCCCTCTAGTTCTAGAGCTCTTTTCAACCCTCTAGTTCTGGGCCTCTTTCTTGGAAATTGGTCTTCTTCCTCATCAGAATCACCATAATTCCCATATGCTTCATCAAGCACGACCTTTGCTTTATTTACTTCTCTTTGAGCCTTGATGAGTTTGACCTCATTGATTAGATTTTTGGTATTTAGCTATTTTTTTTCTTGCTCAAGAAAAGAAATGACAAAATTAGCTCTATTTAAGTTAGCCCGAAGCTCTCTAATTTGGCCATCCTTCTCTTTTACAAGCAAACTAGAAGTTTCATGTTCATCTGGCTGATCCAAGTCAAGTAGGTCAAAATCTGCCTCCTCACTATGAGGATCATCATCTTCTTACATGGCTTCCTCAAGCTCATCTTCTTCTGTGATCTTTTGTTTTCCCTTTTGTACCCTATTTTATGATGAAGAAGGCAGGGATCTTCCCACAATCTATGGGAAAACACCTACCTATTCCATTTCTGATATGTTCTAGTGAATATGCCTATTTCAATCCCTTTAGGCTTGCTGACATTATGTAATGGAAATGGTGTTTTATTGGCCCTTGAAAAAATGAAACCTAAAGACCTAATAGGACCTTGAATGAGCAGACTCTACAGGGACTTGAATGACACAAAACATGATGAAATGAACCTTTACAATCTTGTATGCTCAGTAAGACACATGAAGGTGGGCCAACAAATATTGATTTTTGAGAGAGATAAGGGATTTTGACATAGGGCTACCATCAGTGAGTAAACTTTTAAATGAGGATCTAGGTGGAATGACAAAAATTTCAAAATGGGACCCTAATATGATATGAAAGAAGAGTTTTGATCACTGATGGCAGTATGCAAATACTGACTCTAACATCGACCTTATTTGGGGGTGACAACTCTCCTTGGAGGTGTCAAGAACACCATAGACCAAGTGCCTAACCTTATTGGCCAATACGGTCAAAAAATTATACTGAAATACATGACTAAATTCTAACGACTTGAATAACACAAACTGACTCAAAACTGACTTACTTAACTCACGATTGAACATTGAAATGGTAGAAAATCAGTGTAGCTCCATGGCCTTCACTTCGAGCTCCGAACTCCAGTAATTCTCTACTTCACACTTGCAGAAAATTAAACAGTTATGTACAATGAAACCAAGACAATTTAAAAATTATAGTGCTTAAGGAGCCTACCATTGACTAGTCCTCCTAAGCATGGTTCTCCATTCATCTCATACAACAAGAAAAATTTTTTTCCTTCGAAAGCTAAAATCTAATAAGGGAATTTCCATAGGTTTCCAAATGTACCATGCTTACCCTTGTCTTTGTTTCTGGCATCCCAATGAAGAACCACATCTCCAATTTTGAAGTCATCCTCCTTGGTTTTTTGTTCATAGATTTTCCTTATCCTCTAATGGAGCTTAGAGGTGTTCTGAAATACCTTGTCTCATGTCTACTGTAGACGAATCAATTGATTGATATGGCGTTGTATATCATTCTCTTCACTTCCCACTTCTTGTAACAATTTAATGACGAGGACAACTAATGATGAAGGAAAAACAATACCTAATCCATACACAATTTGAAAAGGAGAAAGTCCTAGGGATTCTTACTACTCACTCGATCTGTACACAATGCATTGATCAATTTTTTGTGCCAATTCTTTTTGTTTGCCTCCAACATTTCCTTGTTGATGTTGATTAAGGATTTATTGGAGGACTTGCCCAAACCATTTCCTTGTGGACAATATGCCATAGAATTTCCCAACTTAATGTTGTATTTTTCACAAAACTCAATCATCTTTTTAGACTTGAATGTTGCCGCATTGTCTATGATGATCTTATTAGGAGAACCAAAATGAGACAAGATACTAGTTTCTAAAAAATGTATGATAACTGAATCTGTTGCTTGCCTGGTAGGAATTGCTTTAATCCACCTCATAAAGTAGTTTGTAACTGTCAATATCCACTTGTGTTGTGCGGATGATGATGGGTTAATCTCGCCTATGAAATCTAGGTGCCACTGCTGAAAAGGTGCATGAACTGAAATAGGTTGTAGAGGAAAAGGAAGAAGTTTTCTTTTACCTTGGAAAACTTGGCACTCATGACAAATCATCACTACTTTGTAGATATCTCCAAAAAGTGTAGGCCAATAGTAACCCACTCTCAGTACTTTGTTTGCCATGGTTTTCTAGTACAAGTGGCCCCCACAATCCCCTTTGTGAAAGTCATTTATTACTTCTTTAGACTCATTTTCGGTCAAACAATTCAATGACACACCTCTAGGATCTTTCCAATAAAGTGCATTGTCAATAATGAAATATTTAGAAACCTTCAAATTCAATGACCTACTCTTATCCTTAGACATGCCTGGAGGGGGATTTAGATGTGGAAAAACATAAATATTATCATAATATTGTGGATATGACATAAAGATATTAGGTACCTGAATGAGATCTACTTCTTCTTGATTGTTCGACAATGTTGCTACATGGTTGATATCTAGAGCATGGAGATTTGACTCAACCATGAGTTTGGCTAAGCCTTTACCCTTGATCAACTTGGTAGGCTTGATCTCAAGATCATATTCTAATAATGCTGCTATCCATCTTCCTCTTCTACCTTCCAGGTCATTTTGCACAAGAACTTCCTTCATTGCTGCATTAGGCACATAAGCAAGAGTATGTGAATGTAAAATGTAAAGTCATGAAATATTTCACTGCATTTACCAAAGATGAGGCTTGTTTCTCAATGATTTTTTACTTAAGGGCTACATCCCTGATATTGTGACTGAAAAATGCTATTGGAAACTCAGTTTTATCCCTTTTTTGCATTAATACTACTGCCATGGTATGCTTAGAAGAAAAAGAAAATATAATAAAAATATTGGAGTAATCAGAATTTATTAACATAGGGATTGTGGTGAGGGAAAGCTTCACTGCATGAAAGGACTTGCGGGCTTCTTCAGACCACTTTATGTCATTCTCTTTCTTCAACATATTTGTCATCTCTCTAAGATGTTCAACCAAATTGGGAATAAATCTGTGTAAAAAATCCATCTTACCATTGAATGCTTGGATTTCTTTCTTTCTATGAGGGAAATTAATTTGCTGAATAACTTCTACCTGTGAAGGGTCTATCCGAATGCCATCCTTTGAGATGATGTGGCTAAGAATTTTTCCTTCCTCCATAGCAAACAAACTTTTCTTTGGATTGAGAGAGATCACGAAATTTCTAGATCTCTGAAAAATCACTCTTAAATGATGCAAATTTTCATCATCTAAATGTGAAAATACCGTTACAACATCTAAATATACAACCAATAAAACATATTTTTCATTGGCAAAGGCTATGTCCATGGCACAATGAAATGTGGTCCCTGCATTTTTTAGACCGAATGGCATTTTTGCATATTTGAATGTGCCCCAAGGTGTGGTGAATGCTGTCGTGTCCTAATCTTCCTCATGCACTAAAATCTAATTGTAACCAGAATAGACATCCAATAGTGACATCCATGAAGCACCAACAACTCTCTGAAGGATATGGTCCATTTTGGGAAGCAGATAATTATCCTTCAGAGGTACTTTGTTTAAGTTTTTGAAGTCTACCCAAGCCTAATTTCTCTGGTCTTCTTTCTCATCGGGACTAGATTTGATATCCAATAAGAAAATCTGATGGGAACAATGATGCCTACCTTGAAAAGTCTGTTAATTTCTTTCTCTATGGATGGAAGCAACCTTGGGTTAATCCTTCTTATCTTTTGTCTAAAGGGCCTTTGATCAGGCTTAATTAGGATGGTATGATGAATTATTTTCTTGTCATACTCCTTTAAATCTGCATAATCCCATGCAAAAACATTAGAAAATTCAGACAATAAATACATATATTTTTCTTTTACCTCGAGAGATAATGTTTTTGACATCTTGACCATTTTTTGTTTGTCTGCTATTCCAATGTTCACATCTTCCACACCTTTCTCACTAGGTACGAATGTAGGCTTCCTTGATACGTCATCTTGATCAAACAAGTCTTCCAAAGGTACAAGACCTTTTAGAATATTGTTTTCCTTCAGCTGTAATGTATCAACTTGGCTTGCCTCGATGACTTGATCCTCCTTGTCATAAAATTCATCCATGGAACAATTCTCAAACTTTCCTTCACTCTAGAGAAAGTTATTTACCTACTTGTCATCGCAGAATACTTGCCAATATTGCAAGTTGTCAAGAACAGAGGGCCGATGCTTGACATGAATCTCAAATTTCTTGTTTGAAAAGATGGGGATTTTGAATTTGCTTGCAGTTGTAGCCAAAGAATCTGCCATAAGATTCTGTCTCCTTGGTACAACCGCAAGTGAATATTCCAAAAACATTCTCAAAATATCTAAAACAACATTTCTATATTGTCTCATCCACAGATGGTGAGCTTGATATTCACCTTTAACTTGCTTGATCACAAGTTCTGAATCACCATACACCAAAATTATTTGTGCACCCAATATTTTCAAGATCTTCAAACTTGTGATCAGTTGTTGGCTTGAGGGGGCCTCACCCATGTTCGGAGTTAATTATCCAAACAAATCCCTACACTACTGGCCATTTCGGCAACAACCCACAGAGCACGGATTGAGGTCTCACCTAAAGCAGTATGGGGGGATGCTGGAACCAAGTTTCCACACCCTTGAGATGTCTGAGGGGTCAATTTAGTCCAACTGTGAATAGCTTTGTGTAGGTCACTTTGCGCACTATCCTGACCTGTGAGGCCTTCGCTGTCTGTTATAATCACCTTCAGGAAACCCTAACTAGGGGCTGAGGTGCTTTCACACTGCTAAAGAAATGATCTACGCTACTTCCCCAAGTTACAATGCATGTCTTACTTATCTTCTTATAACCGTTAGTTATCTTTGTGTAAATAGATACTTTATCATATATTCACTTTATAAACACATTCATATAAGTCTGCGCATCATATAAACAATAGAAATGAAATTTATATCCGATACATTCAATGCAGAAAATAGGAAAAATATACACTGAAACGATATGAAAATTCTCTTTATTACTTCTCCAATGGTTACAAACTTTACTTGCCCTACACACTCAGCTATAGGGGTCTGCACACTCAGCTATAGACTACTAGGCCTTTGCGCACTCAGCTACAAAGCCTTCTCCTACTCTACGACCCAAAGACTTAACTCTACACTTCAACTAAGACTCAATTCTTCATCCTTCATTCATGACTATTTCTTCTCCTCTTTACAACTTAGAGCCTCACTCTTTTTATGCAATCCCATGGTCTGTGGACGATGGGTAGATCTCTAAAGCTGACATTACATTACAAAAATGAGGGCAGACAACCCTATGACTCATTTTCAATCTTCATGCTCCGCGCCCACAAACAACGGAGTCTTTACATCGGATTTGGTCAAAATCTTGGATTTAAGCCCCAAAACTTGCCTTAGGGGATCTTGCACCCAACAGGCCCCCAACACAAACATCATGATTCGCCCTCAAGTCACTCAGTTAGTGTGGAGATCTTCATGTAGAGACCTCCCAACTCTGCCCAGACTGCTACAAGGTTGGCAACGCACTGAGCGGCTACCTGCTGTATCTTCTAGACATGTTGTTCAAAGACTATTGTAGTTGAAATTTTATCCTACACTTGTTTATAGTCCCGCTCCTCCTTTCAGCTACCTGGAGCGCTAAGACTGTGCTACTATCAACTAGTCAGATAGTCGGGCCACTTGTGTATGGATTCAACTAACTTCCATTCACTTTTCCTGGGAAAGGTTCTCCATTTAACTTTACCGACTGCATCGCACCTCTGTCTATGACCTCCTTAATAACATATGGTCCCAGCCAATGCATTCTAAATTTTCCTAGGAATTTATCAAACTTACTATCATATAGTAACACCAAATCATTCACCTTGAAGGTGCACAACTTAATATGTTGTTTGTGCCAGGCCTTTTCGTGCTGCTTTTGTACCTGTTGGTGAAAGACAAATAGAAATCATTCTTCCTCTAGTTCCTCCAAATGCACGAGTCTTTCCTCTAGGGCTCCACGGTTTGCCATACCTTTAAGCGTTGTTATGCGCAGAGTACGCACAATTTATTCCATCCGCATTATGATTTCCACTCCATAGACCAGCCAGAAAGGTGTCTGCCTTGTCAAGGTCCCAATCAGTTCGCTGCACATTGCATACTTTGGTTAGTGCAGTCTCCATTACTTTGTTAGATGCTTCTACTGTCTTGTTGGCTTGTGGTTGATATGGTGTGCTTTAATGATGATACACCTGAAACTCTTCTGTTAGCACGTTGATCATCTTATTTAGGAAATGTGTACCATGGTCATTCATCAAGATCTTCAAACATCCAAATCGTGTCAATACATGTTCAAAAAAAAGCTTTTCATCCATGGCGACCATGCAATCTTTTATCGGTTGCGCTTTTTCCCAACAAGTTAGGTACTCTGTCACAGTGATAATATTGTTAGGATATTCCGACACATAGGAATAGTTAAGTTCAACTTGGTCTAGTATAGAGTTAGGTATAGAGTTAGGTAAAGTGTGTTTCTTTACCGTTGTACATTTTGTAACTTACAATCCGACGGTCACGATATGTAGTGATCCGACGGTTCATTCTCTCCTCGGTATTACCGACACTTGATCCGTGGCTTGACACCCGATTGGTCCATGAATTCTATTTAAAGCGCATGGAGGGTCATTTGTAGGTTAACCGTGCATGAGAGAAGCTTATGTAAATTTTCATTCTTTTATTAATAAATTGCCTGTAGTAGCCACGTTGGCGCAGGCCGTGGACTATTTCCCTCTCTGAGGGTTTTAACCACGTCAAAATACTGGTGTATTGATCTGTGATCTGTTTGTGAGCGGTGTCCTTATGGTGTTCTGTCTGAGGAACTTACCCTGTAAATTCCTACAAATATATCTTGCGCCCATTTTTCCTTGAGGTTTTATAGGTCCTACGAAGTCGATCACCCACTTTTCGAAGGGCTGCAGTGCCATTTACAGATTCAAAGGCTTCTCATCCCTATGTAATGGTTTACCAGTTCTTTGACATACACCGCAGGCCTTGCAATGTGCTTTTGAATCCTGATGAAGAGTTGGCCACCACAACATTGCGTGAAGAAACTTCTGCGCAGTCGCTCGCACAACATAATGTCCTCCTGCATGCATTTCCATGAGGATATGGCTTCTTTCAAATTTAGGTACATACCTTCACAGTATCTCATTATTTCCCATCTTATATAGGTTCCCTATAATGACAGAGAAATTTGCCGCGTACATCACTAGTTCTTTCTTTTGCTAGACAAAGTACTCTTTTTACGTAGTTCCAGTCGTAAGAAAGTGGATTATATCTTCAAAATGTCCATCTGCTACATGCACATCAAAGAGTTGTGCGTTAGGTAATCCTTCCTCCAGACTAGTAGGTTCCTCTCCTATATAAATGCTCGAAAGGTTATCCGGTCCTGCATTCAATCATCCAAGTTTCACAACAAATTCAAAATCATATTCTTGCAACAATAAAAGCCATATGCATATGTGCCCCCCCAACACAGGCTTATTGACCAAGCATTTCAGTGCATAATGATCTGTATACGTTTTGAAGTGTCCCCCTAGAAAGTAGTGTCAATATTTTTGGAGTGCATACACCATAGCTAGTCCCTCATGTTCAGTGGTGGAATAGTCCTTTTCTGCTTTAGACAATCTGCGACTCGTAAATGCCATAGGGTGGTCCATGTCCTCTCCAACATCCTATCATTCCAACTTGAGGGGCTGTTTGCACAATTACCCCTCCAACACATGCTTATTGACCATATCTCCCAACACGAAGTTCATGTGCATCTGCGTATGTTGTTTTCCATATGTCGGCATCCACCTAGCTAAATGTGCGTGTAGTTTATCCCGCCCATTGCATTTATCTATCACTCGCACTCTAGGCTTCCCAAACCACGTGCAAATCATTCTTCTACATTCATGCCAGTCCTCAAAGCTTCCTCTGTACGTACCCCACCACCTCGTGGCATAGCACAGTACGCAATTCAAGGCCTGGAAACGTTTCTTTTCGAGAACCTCCCTTTCAAACTTATCTAAGAAAGTATCTACCTCACTTAACCCATCATAAGTAGGTAGATCCCTCACTTTTGTCGATACACAACACAATGATCTTGTCATTATATTACAGTTCAGCATGGTTACTTCGTGTAACCGGTTCTACCATCAGTCTATCCCCTCATCAGAATCCGACGTACAGGAGCTTTCGCACTCCCATGAGATCCATACATCCATGGTGGGATTTACCCAGTATTTCTCTCACGCAGTTATCTTGTATATGCAGTCCAAATCGTCATCGCTTTCATAGTCGTGCACGAGATCGGTGTAGTGCGATCCCTAAACAGGGTCTAAGGGTATAAATACACGCAAAGACTTCTTCTCAAAAATCATCTTGTGCTTCTTCAGATTAATCACCCCGTTCATGTCAATGGCCCAATCAATTTCTAAGATTGCAGGGTAAGGATTGTTGTCATCAATCATCTCTATTACTTCAAAGTCTACTAGTGCACTCGCTCCCTCAATATCCACAATGATTCCCTACAATCACCCCATGGGTATTATCTTCTGCTGGTTTGCCATTCGCAGCTGAATAGGATACCATTGCAGCATAGGCCTCCCCATGATCCAAGTGGATGTTGGTGGCCACCCACCTATCCCACTTAGACCCCAACAACTATCTCTTTCAGTTTTTCAATTTCCTTATTTGTAGCACAATTTACTATTTTTAACAGTTTTTCTGGTCCTAAACTTTTGGAGCCGTTTTGAGGCCCTAAATGACGTTTTTTGGGAAATCTGGGAGCAACATGGGTGCATGGATTGATGTTTCTCTTCCCAAAGTTGTATTTCTCGGATAGATATTTCTAACAAGATATTGTGCACATCAAACAGAGATCGTATGCCAAAGTTACAACCCCGGGAAGTTGATGTACCAATTTACCCAAACAGGGCCCACAGTTGGGCGTTTCATCTTCTAGGGTTAGGTTTTTGGATGTTTAGGTTTTTTCATTATTTCTCAACAATAAATAGGCCTTCAAGCCTCATTGTAACACAGTTCAGAGGAATTTGGCTGCCACATCTCTTCTTAGAGATAAGCTACCATCGCCTTAGCTGGTTTATTTCCATTTCTATTTGTAAGCATATTTCAGTATTTTACATTAATGAAATGAAGCATTATTTCCATTGCATCTTTGTATTTATGGTTATATCTGTAATTTGTTGTGTTCCTATTTAAATCATGATCACCCCATGCGCTCCCATGTCTGCTTCAGCAGAACGTTCACATTCAATCCTAAATCCAGAATTACTTGGTCCATCTCATATTCTCCAATCTGCATGGTTAGCCTCATTTCTCTCCTTGTCCTAGTCTTGTGTTTTCCAATCTTCCAGACTATGCGTTGTTCTTCTGATGCGGTCCTAACGCATCCGTTAATGAGTTCTTGCAATCCTTTTACAACCTTACTGTCGCGTAGTAGCTTCATGCATGTTTCTAGGAATGTCATAAACATAGATGGGTCCATTTTCGGCTCCAGTCTATCCTTGCTTTCTGAAGTGGACGCATCAGTGAAGCTCTTCTTAGCTTCCATGATGGTTTTCTTAGCGCGCTCCAAATAAAACTCTACTTCTTTCACTGGAGCCTTTCGAACACAAGTACTATCTTCGTGTTGTTTGCATTTATGATCTCCCGTCGTGATTCCACTTCAGAGCATAATGTTCACATTTGGATCTTCCTCACATAGCTCAGACCTCATCACCTGCAGGTTCTAAGTCGGGGAAGGCGGTAGCGCTCCCTTATCATGTATCCTAGCTATCAGGGTAGGACAATCCTCCATCTCATGATCAAACAAGGAACAATACATACATGATGGATGTGTTGGATTTGTACAATCATGAGAATAGTGTCCTCGCCCTCCCCAATTGTAGCATATCAACTATCCGTGACCTCGTCCAGGTCCTCCCCCACCCCAGCCTCATTCGCGCCCCTGAAATCTGGTTCATGCTAGTCCTGCATTCGGGTCTAGGGGCCATGTTTTGGCCTGAACCCTGTAGGTGGGAGTTCTATTCATCATCAGCTCATAGCTTCTACAAGTGTGCTTATAAAGTTCCATTGATCTACAAAAGTCACAGAACAATTGTTGCGAATTTTGAGTATACCTCTGTAACAAATAGTAGTTGTTCATAGCATGTTTTCCTCCTATTTGAAAAATTGTGCACCACAAAGTAGGTGCCGCGCTAGGTCCTACTTGTGCCTTCGGTCTTAATGGAATCGGTGCTCCTCCCACGAGGTAATTCGCGAACATAGGTCATTGGTCCTTATGATGACCCTGACCCTTGCATTTTATGCATCACACCTCTTCGCACACTTCTGGTCGGGCTATCCTGTCTTGTTTCAAACTCTACCTCTCAAGGCATATGTTTTTCAAACGCGCATGGATCTGCTGAACTCCCAAGTTAGGATCCTGAATCGGAGTTTCATGTAGCCTCATCGCGATCTCCAAGGCCTCTCCCTGAGTCATTAACCTCTGTTGCAACAACGTGTTCCTCAAATGCAGTGTTAGCAATGCTACAAACCATTCGTGGTGTTGTCCATCCGCCAAAGTCATATTAGCTTTGCGAGTTGTACACTTCAGTCTCTGATCCAGCTCCCAAGGGGTCTCACCT
The DNA here is from genome assembly GCA_000404065.3 of Pinus taeda. Taxonomy (NCBI): domain Eukaryota; kingdom Viridiplantae; phylum Streptophyta; class Pinopsida; order Pinales; family Pinaceae; genus Pinus; species Pinus taeda. The sequence goes on from APFE030569949.1 coordinate 75,253, forward strand.
GGTAGCATTGTGATATCTTTGAATCCAATGATTGACTGCGCTTCGGACTTTGACCTGCTAAATTCTATGTTTAGTGCAATTTGGATATCCATAATTCCCACATTTGGATTATCATTAGAATGCTTAATATACCAGGACAGTGCGTGGTCCTAGAGGGCACTAACCAGTGTCGCGTTCTTTATATTATCATCTGTAACACCTTGCGATTTCCATACGGCTCTTATCACGAACCAAAACTAGTCTGGATCTTCATTTCCTACTCCCTTGAACACAGGCAACTTTATTATGCTTTCCATATTGGCTCACTGTGGTGGTGGAGGTGGTATGGGTGAAGATAGAGGTGAAGGCGGTGAAGATGGTAGCGATGTGGGTGGGGGTGGCATGTGAAAAATTCCTTCAAATGGATCTCACTTCCTGGAGAGACCTTCACGAGCTCTTCCTCGTTCCCTCGTGGAGGTGAAATCAAAGGGATATTCTCTGGTCCCTTACTTCCTTTATTTCTGTGGGTTTTTCTGCTTCGTGTAGCTCCGAACATCAAGGTAATTACATAACCCTCTTTTCGAACAATAGAATTTTAATCCAAGTATTCAGAGACTTTATGTACTTACCTCATGGTCCTTTGAGAAAGCGTTGCTCTACCTTGCTATGGCTTATTGAAGTATCTACCGCGAACTTAGTAATGAATCCTCCTATAAATCGATGAGCCAATGATCAATAGTGCGCGATCTTATCCTCTGAGGCTTCCAATTTGTGCACCAACTCTGGGGTACACACAATAGGATTGTCGAGTTTCCACATTCCTTAGTTATCTCCTAGCTTCACGATCCACTCGTATAACTCAGTAGTTAAAGACATGAAAACGATTTCATGGATCTCTGTGTAAAGGTTGCAGTCTAACCACTCTTATTTTGTTAGTCGCGGGTTCTTATTCTCCTCCACCGCAAACTCGTGAATTATTCTGTCCAACCAACATTCAATTTCCTTCTTAGTTGGATTCCAATGATATGACATCAGACATCTCTATGCAGATTGCGGTCCTGGCAATGGAACCATTTGTTGGCTTGAGTGGGCCTAACCCAGGTTCGGAGATAATTAGCCAAACAAATCCCTACACTACTAGCCCTTTCGGTAATAGCCCATGGAGTGCAGACTAAGATCTCACTTGAAGTAGTGTGGGGGGATGCTGGAACCAAGTTTCTACACCCTTGAGATGTCTGAGGGGTCGATTTAGTCCAACTGTGAATAGCTTCGCATATGTCACCTCGCGCACTATCCTGATGTGCGAAGCCTTCGCGATATGTTATAATTGCCTTTGTGTAGCCCTAACTAGGGGCCAAGGTGCTTTTGCACTGCTAAAGCAGTGATCTACGCTACTTCTACACCGCGTATCTTACTTATCTTCTTATAACAGTTAGTTATCTTCATGTAAATAGATACTTTATCTTATATTCACTTTATCAACACATTCATATAAGTCTGTGTGTCATATAAACAATAGAAATGCAATTTAATCAAGTACATTCAATGCACAAAACAGGAAAAAGATACACAAAAATGATATGAAACTTCTCTTTATTGCATCTCCAACGGTTACAGACTTGACTCGCCCTATGCACTCAGCTGCAGGGGTCTGTGCACTCAACTGCGGACTACTAGGCCTCTATGCACTCAGCTACAAAGCCTTTTCCTACTCTACAATCCAAATATTTAACTCTACACTTCAACTATGACTCAATTCTTCATCCTTCATTCATGACTATTTCTTCTCCCCTTTACAACTTAGAGCCTCGCTCTTTTTATACAATCCCATGGTCCGCAGACCATGGGTAGATCTCTAAAACTGACATTACATTACAAAAATGAGCATAGACAACCCTATAACTCATTCACAATATTTTTGCTCCACGCCCACTAACGAGGAGTGTTTACATCAGATTTGGTCAAAATCTAGGCTTTAAGCCCCAAAACTTGCCTTAGGGGATCCCGCGCCCAACATCAGTGCTTCATACTCCACCTCATTATTAGTGCAATCAAAAGATAATTTGTATGAGAATAATATTCCATTCTGAGGGAGCTCACCTTGCTGATGATGTGTAATTTGAATTCAAATGCCAATGCCTACCCCATATTTCTCAAGAGCACCATCAAATTCCATGGTGAAAAGATCGTGCTCCTCTTCCAAGGGCTGTAAATCTGGTCTCTGCTTTGGGTCATTTTTCTAAACTTTCTCTTTAGGTTGTTTTGAATTTTCCATTACCTTCTTTGATTGCCTTTCTGAGCCGTTCTCTGCCTTGTATGATGGCTATTTAGATGAACTTGGTAGCTTTTATTTTTACTAATCTAAGACTATCCTTATGCAATTGGAAATATCTAGTACATCTTTAATTTCCTTGAGCTGACTATCTACATCATTAAGTCCACTATCATTATATAAAACAAATGACTCTAAATATGTATGTACAAAATTTATAGGATGATTTTTGGGCATATCCTTGCTAAGTATCATGAATTTCATTTTGGTTTCTCAGTATAGTTTCCTCAATTGCTCGAAAACCAGAATAGTGGCATAGGAGAAGTCTAACTGCAATGTGCCTCTTATTTTTTCTCCCCAGGACCTTGACAATAACATACCAAACTATGGTGGTATATCAGCTACCACCACATCCATTAAGACATTCTTTGTAGGGATTTAGTTAAGGGATACTACCAAATATTTTATTAGGCCAAGACAATGAACCTTACCAAAATCAAAAGAATACAAGTCATGGTATTCACGAGTTATGTCGAGACCCAACTTTTCCATGATGGCCTTGGGCATTACATTATGGGAGGCCCCGGAGTCAAGCATGGAGTTATGAAGAATGTACTAATGGATTCTTAAACTCGGGTAAAATGGAGGAGCCTCACTATCTTCTCACTGACTATCTATGGTTGGACGAAAAATCAATTCAGGCTGGTCATATTCAACATTAACCATGTCAGACCTAGGTTCAACTTTCAAAATTTTAAATATATCAAACTTGTAATGGCTATTTTTGACAAGTTTAGGGATTAACACTTTCAACTTTGAAATTTCAGTTTCTAAATTGAATGAGATAGATTTGTCTACCTCTTTTTGGATGATGTCTCTTTTCTCAGGAAGATCTCTTGGTGTTTGATCCTTCTTTTGACTATCATGGTCCTTGTTTTGATTGCTTGTATAAGGATGATTTACTTTGCTTTGAAGTTATTTCCAGCTCTTTAGCTTAGTAGGACTAGATACCAAGTCGAAAGGTTGGTCTGTGGTTACCTTAGCTAGATTCTTCCTTAGCCTTGGAGATTGAAGGAGTGATAACAGCTCGCAAGCCTCAAAATTGTGAATTCTAACTATAGAATACTCTTCATGATGCTCATGATAGCATTTTCTACGCGCACTACATGAGTCAGTAATTGATGGATCCGATCTGACTCTCCCACCGTGTGCTACAGATAGTGGCGAGGAATTTCCTCAATCTGTGCATACTTTGTAATCTATGTTGTGATGTTATCCATATTTCTAGCGAGCTCCTCTTAATTTTCAACTCCTTCCTGGTAAGGAGCAACCTTGAATTTCCGAGCCATGTGTCTTGCTATTGGGGACATCCTTGTTTGTCTCTTTGATACAACATATGTAATTATAAATTCAAGGTGTCATGAATACATATATTCAAAAACAATAAAAAGCAAAAAACAAAATTGTTTTGCTTACCTCCATCATTGAAGTCCTTTCCCTCTGGGAGTGGCATGTCGGGATCACCATGGATGTTTTTTTGCATATACGACCAATCCTCCATGATGATCAGCTGTCGTCTAAGCCACACAAAGAAGGCATAATTGTAAGACATTTGTTGTCTCCTCCATATCTGGCCATCAACTTTCTCCATCGAACCATTCTTGGATCTCATGATACTGGGGGACTCACCTCCACCATTTCATAATGGAACAGTGAGATTCATTCTAAGAAGAAGTATACTAGGATAAAGCCATATCTAAATTGCCTCAAATTCCCTGCTTTGCATTTGGATAGTTGTCGCTTCATGTTTACTTTCATTGTTTCCACCCAGTTGAAAATAGTGGGCGCCATATAGTCCACAACATATTGGAAGTGAGATTTGTTGGACTTATGTGGTGCTTGAGCCCCATCTACTTGGTTGATGGTCAAAAGTACCACCTTCAATAGAATATCATCCATTGTCATAATATCGATCTTGCCACTTGTAGATTTTAGAGCTCTTGGAAAATGTTGGGCAATGAGCATGTTTATGGTTGCCCTAATAGACCTGCCTTCATACAGTTGGAATTATTCCCCTTTGTGAGACAATCCTATGATGAAATAAATATCTGAAGTCTCCCATCTGATATCCCATAAACTTATTAGGTATTGTAGGAGTTCAAGTTGAGCCTGTAGGGCTGGTGTCAGAAAGAACTTGAGGAGCCCACAGTTCCTCAATATGTGAAGACAGTCTGGATCCTCCAAGGACATTTGGTCTATTTTTTCATGTTCTCATTCTTTCCACTCAATCACCATTTGCTTGCCTTGATTTTCCTACAAACACCCCACATTTAACTCAACATTAGTCTTGGAAAGAGAAAATTCTAGTTTGAAGCATTGAATTCAGGCAAAAATAAAAAAATTTTGGTTCTCTACATCGACACGACTATTTTTAAAATGGAGGCTCTGACAGCGTTGGCCCCTGTGTTAAAATATAATGATTCGTGTGGTCTCATGCTTGGATCCGTGCTGACTGTTGACAATTTTTTTTGCAAAAATCCCTTTATTCCCCCTGCAAAGATAGTTAAATTCTTAAAAAACAAGTATCAATATGAATAATATGGCCATAGATCTTACCTACAACGAACGGTTCGACGACCGGCTTCCTGGATCCGCAACAATCTGCTCCTGAAGATCTAGGAAATAATTGGTAAAAAATTTCTCTAATGAGGTAAAAGGAAAATGGTAAAATGTTTTAATTTCCCCCCTCTTTTATAAGCTTTAGACTGTGTTTTAGGGTTTCAAAATTATTTTTCGCCATTTTTCCTTAGAAATGGAGAATGCATTTGCTTCTTGTGCAATGACAGATGATGGTTTTCTGGTGATGATACAAAACTGGAGTCATATTTAAGCTCTTTTCTCGACTCATAAAAAATGGAAATGAAACGATTGCCAAGTATTTTTCCCTTTTTGACTCGTTAAAGTAAATAAGAATGGGGAGTTTGCCTTAAGCTCTTTTCTGAATCTCAAAACATGAAAATATTGCTGAGCTCTTGTTGTTTTGACCTCATAAATGGTTCAGAAACATTATTTACCAAGTATATGTTTACCACTTTTTCAGGTTGGGATAAATTATTTACGAAAAGGTACTCCTTAGTTGACATGGCCAAGAGGTTCTCTCGAGTATTATTTTCTACCTTTTCGGGCTTGAGAAACAACTTTACGAAAAGGGACCTTTTGTAATTTTATTTTTTGTGTCTTTTTCAAACCCTCTAAACATGAAAAAGATATCAAGTTTTTCCCTTGTTGAACTCGTTAAAATTTAACGACATCGTATTCATCACCATGATGGATGTGAGCTTCTCCTTCCTAGGGCTCATTAATATTACTAGGTTGGATCCATCTGAAGGATGGACTTATATTACAAGCATATGTTATCCCCTTCAAGCTTGTGATAAAAAATAATAGGGGTACCTTCCAGGAATGGTGGGGGAAAATGGAATTTTTTTACCAATTGTGTCGACAGCTTGTCACTCTTGAACATGACACTCTTTTGCTTCGTGTTGGGTTGGGATATCCTCACTTCATCATTGACCTTCCTAGGTTTGGGTCATCTACTTTTTTCCTTTCCATTAGATCTTTGCCACGTCATCATGACCTCCGATCCTATGTATCCAAAGAGCTTCTAAAATCTGGAGTCATGTCACTGATATGTTCAAGAGTTAATCCTTCTAGAGTTTACACTCGTTCTTGATTCTCTCTATCATCCATAATCATTGCATCCCCTTATCTCATGTCGATGATGTGGGATACATCATGGCCCTCCTTCAACAAGATCACTTCCTATGGACTTCAGTTCATTATCCAAGAAGTTGGCCGAGAGACTCCCTTCTAATACCTTAGAGCTTGCATTCCCTAATGCCGATTTATTCACACTTGAAAATAGGTTCTCATGATTGGAATTTGATCGAGTGACTTCATGGGTATTCGACTTCAGTTCCTTATTCACACTCTATGAATTTTGATGCTGGTACCTTGAGAGCCATTGTCATTATTGGTGGTTTATCTCGTGTTTGTTAACAATTCACATCATTGACTAGTAATCAAGTGACTTTCTAGCGTGTTCGACTTCAACACATCTATTCACATGTTATTATTTGTACTTTGATCGGGTCGTGTTGGAGCACAAGACCTTGGGCTTAGATTACAAAAGTCCAGGTTGTGAGGCGATGTGACATGATCATGCTTATACACATGTCTCTTTCAGATGGATGGCTACGACCATACCACGAGTTTGTTATATGTGATCCTTCATATTATTGGATGGCTATGACCATACTTTGGGTTAGATATGATCCTTCTTACTGGATGGTTGCACCCATACCTTGGATCCATTTACATGATATTTGTTTGGATGGCTGAATCCATACAACGATTCATGTATTTTTTATTAGAGATTTCAGTAATGTATATGTATCTATGCTTGCTTGCAAGTTTCCTGATGATAGTTTTTGGTTCCATCCATCTACTCATAAAGAATTTCACCCCTCACTCTTGTTTGGCCTTCACTCTTTAGGCGGCATATGTTACACAAAATTTTATCACTGTCCCTGTACTCCCTATTCCCCGATCTTGGAGGACCTCTACAATGAACCTCATGTGTTTTCCTATCATGAAGAACATGTCTTTACATCACTCTTCATCTACAAAACATTTCCCTCTTACATCATTTCCAAGAATATTCCTTCAAAATCAATTTTAAAGGCCGACGCTATCCCTTAGTTTCTTCCCCGTGATGATTTGTAGAGTTTAACACTGAGCCTAGTGCCGATCAACACTTGTATCCATCCATTACCCGCATCAAACCTCTTTTGGAAAGTCTTTAAAAATGGAGTTGAAGCTTCAAGGTCTAGAAGCTTCGTGAACATAAGTCTGGTAATGGTTAGTCGGGATAGAGTCGAGGGAGACTATTTGGGATCCTTTCCCCTATTAAGATGGAACAAACCAAAAGGGATGAGACCTTTTCCATCATAATATGATCCATGTCCCCTTTCTCAAGCTATATAAACTTCTCCTATTCCAAGCTCAACTAGCTAATGAAAGGGCTTGAATAATCTGCAAAATATTGATAGCCTAAACAACTCTTGATAGCCTTAGCCTTCTAGTTTGTGTTTGTAAAGGGAGAATAAGTTTGTAGTTTGTTTGGTTTGGATCAAAGAGGAAGAAGCCTTGATCTTCTATTGTTTGAGGTGAATCATGAGATGCTAATAGTGGTGTTGGAACTTGGACATGTCAAAGGAAAATTGCAGTGCTAAGACGAAGGTTGTACTTTCCTTTTTGTCCTAATAATACAACTGATATTTTTTTTCCTATATCAATCGCATATGGTATTTTGTATTTTAAGACTCCTTATCCTCTTAAGTAGGTTGAATCTATTGTATGCTATCATGTGTGCTTTGTTTTATTGTCTATTTGTTTTAGGTGCTTAATTGACATTAAGGAGCTGATTGTTGGAGCAAAGACACAAGGACTTCATCAAACAAGGATAAGTAATACAAGAGGTAGGATCTTATCCATTCTCAATCTAAGGGAACTTATGTCAGATTGTCTTGTTTGTGGCTAGACCTTCTCCCTTGGGTTATAGGGGTTATCTCTGTCTGCAGAGAGAATCTTCCTACTCCACATGCACCTATGGAAAAGCTATTGAAGAAGGATGCTACATTCTATTGGTATGAGGGATGTCAGTGCAGTATGGATGTATTAAAGGAAAATATGGTCATCGCGCTGATCTTGGTCTTCCCAGATTGGAAGAAGGAATTCCATGTGCATGTTGGTTCCTCGTATATTATGTTGGGAGAAGTGTTGACACAAGTGGATGAAAGAGAGATGGATAACCCTATAGCCTTTGCAAGCAGGAAATTATCAAAGGATGAGAGGAATTACTCAATGACAGAGCACGAAGGATTGGCTATGGCGTACATGCTCCAAATGTTTAGACACTATCTGGTGGGCGAACATTTCAAGATGTACATAGATCATTCTGCCTTGAAATACTTGGTCAATAAGCCTGTGTTGGGGGGGGGGGGGGGGGGGGGGGGGAATATGCCATATGTCTGTTGTTATTTAAAGAATATGACTTTGAGGTAATTATGAAGCCAAGAAAGTTGAATGCAGGACATGACCATTTGTCGCAAATTGAAACAGGGGAGGAGCCTACTAATTTGGAGGAAGGGCTGCCCAATATGTAACTCTTTGCAGTGCGCTTAGCAAATAACCATTTTGCAGATATTATCTACCTTTTCACTGCAGGGACTACTCTAGAAGGATATACCAATGAAAAAAAGTAAGGAACTAGTGGTATGCATGTCATATTTTCGGTGATCACCAGACATTTGTATAAGATGGGTGCTGATGAGATACTATGATGATATGTGCCTAATTTTGAATGAAGTAGCATCCTGGCTGAAGCTCACGGAGGGGTTGCCGGAGGATATTATAGAGGAAAGGCAACAACGCAGAAGATTTTTCACGTAGGGTTGTGGTGACCTACGCTGCATAAAGATTTTAGAGCATATTGTAGGGCATGCGATGTATGTCAGTGAATGGGCAGACCATCATGGAGGGATGAGCGGCCACTGAGCTCTCAGGTGTCATTGTAGCCATTCGAGAAATGGGAAATTGACTTTGTAGCATTGATCCAACCCCTAGGCAAGAAACTAGGTGCACGCTACATCATCGTCGTGATGGAGTATTTGACCAGATTGGAAGAGGCATAGCCTGTGAAGGATTGTATGAGGTAAAAAACAACAAATTTATTATTTGAGTATGTGTTAACAAGATTTGATTGCCCAAATGTACTGATGAGTGATCATGGTATGTACTTCCTTAATGAAACAATCAACATGCTAACTGAAGAGTTTTAGGTTTTTCATTAGAAGAGAACACCATATCATTTGCAAGCTAATGGGATAGTTGAGGCCTTTGATAAGATCTTAGAGAACACACTGACAAAGATTTGTAGCATGAACTAGAATGATTGGGACATGTGCATACCGATAGTACTATGGGCGTACAAGACTACTTGCAAAAAACTAATAGGTCAGACATATTTTTTATTGGTCTATGGTGTAGAAGTTGTGATGCCTATGGAATATATTTTGCCTAGCCTATGCATAGAAGCTTTCACAAGAATGGTGGACTATGAAGCCTTAGAAGAGCAGCTCAAATAGCTGATGGAGCTTCAAGAAAACAAATTCTTAGTTGGATTTCATCAGTAAGTACAAAAGGAACGTGAAAAATCATGCACGATTGACATATCAAGCTGTGCATGTTTAAGGAAAATGACTTGGTTTTATTATATGATAGCAAATTTGCTAAGTTTCTAGGAAAGTTTTAGATGCACTGGCTTGGGCCATATGTCATCAAGGAAATTAAAGATGGAGGTGCAGTTTAGCTCACGAAGCTGAATGGAGAACCTTTCCCAGGAAGAGTGAATGGCAGTCGATTAAAGCCATATACAGGATATTCGGTTCAATGACTATATGATAGCAAGATAGTCTTAGCACTCCAGGAAGCTGCAAGGAAGCATGGGACTATAAACTAGACTATCTAGATGGAAGGACTACGTGGTAAGAATAATGCGTGCAAAAGGGAGATGTCATAGTATTAGAGGTTGCACGAAGGGAGCTGCGCTATGAAAGGAGATACTACAAAGCACAGCCAAAAAGTGACCGTTGGAGTCACTGTCATGATTTGACAGCTAGGAGACGATTAAGAGGAGTGGGAAGCCAAAATTTAAGGCTAACATATTTGAAGATCTGTCGCTAAACCAACATTAATGATCGAAATTTGGGGTAACGCCAGATTTGAATTCAAAATCCCTTATAAATTACATGTTCCAGTCCAACAACCAACACTTTCCACAATTGAAGTTTTTGAGCTGAGTTGTCTGTTACTTATGAGATGCTCGTTCTTTGAGGATTTGGTTGTGAGCCTTGCATTTTCCAATTTGTCAGAGTAAAATTAGAAATTTATCATAGAAAACATGTTGGGTCCAAGCCTTGCTGAAACTATGAGCACTGGGGGAGATAGTGCATCTGAAGGAGCTGCTCCAGAGGTGGTGAGCATGGATGCTCTGACTTCTATGCCTATGATGCGGAAGTCATCTAGGCCGAAGCCCACCCCTATTAAAGAGACCCAGAAACCAAAGAAAGACAAGCAGAAGAGGCTGATGCCTCTACGCGAGTCGCCCAGGAAACATACTGCGACTCAGAAGAAAAAGAAGGACAAGCAACCTGAGAAGGTTGTGGATTTGGAAGCTGAATAGGGCACTGAAGATATAGACACTAAGGGAGTGAAGCCCATCACCAAATTTCCTAAATATATCCCTCCATGAAAAGGGAAGTTGAAGGTCCCTAAGGATGCAAACTCAGACAAGTTCCTCATTCACATGCCCCTATTGCCAAAAAAAAATATTTTGAAGGACTTTGCCTTGCACGGGTTCCCTTGTTCAAAATCGAGGATTGGGACTTTGTTGAAAATGAGAAGTTCCCTCATCATGAGACAAAAAATTATATGAGGCACGTGTATTACTGAGACTCAGGTGTCACTGAGTTGGGGATAGTTGAATGGATTCATGGAGTAGAACATTCCGGGCTGTTGAACCTACTAGTGCCCTACTAACACCGCACCGCATGTGTGCGAGAGCTACTTACTCTAGTGCACTATGGGTGCTTATGACTTGGCATGCCTATACCCATCACGGATATGCTTATCCATAGGATCACACACCTACCACATGAGGGTTTGAATCCGGCCAAGGAGTTTAGTGGAAAGACATGCGAGAGAGACTTGGCAGAGAATATGAAGAAGAACTTTGAGGTTATCAAGAAGCCGTGCAACTATTCCATCAAGTCCATCAACGATCCCGCAGTGCAGATTGCCACTCAAATACTGGCTGGAAAAGTTATGAGGAAGTGCCATGCAGACAAGGTTTTGATGCCTATGATATCGTTGGATGCACGCGGAGGGCATGTAGTTTAATTGGTCGCGGTATTTATGCAGTGAATTTCTTACAAATTATCGCGAGTGCCAAGATGAGAGCAAGCCCTTCCACTATGCGTGGTTGTTGCTCTCCATTGTGTTGGTTGCATGGGATCTACTGGAGGAGAGCCATTTTCCTCCATTGAAGACAGGATTGTTGGAGGCTGCGTAGTTCCCCTCTCTCTAGGCCACTAAGGACTTTGTGCAGGTCATAAAAATGAGGGATTTTTGGGTATTGATGGAAGCGAGCTTTTACATGGCCATCAACCAATGCTCGAGGTTGTCCGTAACCTTATATGAGCAACTGTTTACATATGCTGAGTTCAAGGAAGATTTCCACCACGTCTACATTCAAGTGCGGAAGGACCCGCAACAGAAATGGCTTGAGTTGCCATATCTGGTCATCGATGATGCCATTCAGGAAGTGATCAAGTGATGGTTGAAAGATTGGCACACCAAATCTGACTTAGATGTAGCTACCAGTAGAGGTGCGGGGAAATCTACTGAAAAGAAGCCAAAGGAGGCAGTAAAATAGGTAGCACATAAGTTGTCCCTGCAACGGAAGAAGGAAACCGAAGAGAAGGCTCGAATAGAAAAGGAGCACGCTAAAAACGAATAGGTTGAACAAGAAAAACGCAACTACGAACAAAGTGAAAAATCCTCTTTGCTCGAGAGCAAGGAGGAAGAGCAGCCTGCGTAGGGGGGTGGCAGCGATGAGGGTCAGAGCACCCCATTTAGGCTAAGGAAGCGCAGAGAACAGAAGCAGTAGGCAGGTTCCGACAAAAAGAGGAAGTCATCTAAAGGACAATAGGATCCCATCATCGTGATAGAGGGTGATCTTGAAAAGATCGGTGAAAAGGTGCGCGACACTACAACCAAAATGTTGTGAAAATTCCAGCAATAGTACATGCAGTCATTGGGAAATGTCCAGAAGGATCTGCATGTATACAGGTTGGTCTAGGTCAAGTGAGCACCGTATAGACAAGCTTGACACCAGGGACAAGTCAGGCTACTGAACTGGTAAGGAAATTTGACCTTAGAATAGTTTCTCTGTCAGAAGGGTCCTTGAGCATGAAATCAACTGATGAAAATATTATCATAAGTACCATGAAGAACATTGGCCACAACATTATAGTGCTCCCCAACGAATTTCTTCATGCGCTGCAGATAGGAGTGACAATAGAACTGAGAGCTCGGAAGCGGTGCACTCTAAGTTTAATAAGAAAGTACTGGGTGAGATATGAATAAATTTTTTCAGAGAAGATGTATATTCTGAAGGAAAGGGATACTATCCAGGCATAGAGCTCCCAGTTGGCAGCTGCAATTAGAGAGTCATGTAGAAAAGTGCCGGAGTTGCACATACCTAAGGACACACAACTTCAAGCCAAGATTCAGAAACAAGTTGCAGACATCCGCGATGCAAAAGCAGAGGTGGCAAGAGTTCAATTTGAACTCAACATGAAAATCATGGATCTGCATCTCAAATCCCAGCCTTCTACTTTGCTCAAGTTAGGGAATGGTGCAGAGCCGCCATCAAGGAAGGGATGGATACTGTCTATGCCGCAGTAGTTGACTGCACAACCTTGTTTGAGCAAGAGATGGAGTTGGTGACGACCCTGGAGGAAGATCCCAACCTTCAGATATTGAGTATAGAGATCCGCGAGCTCCAAAAGCAGTATGACGAGGTTAGGGAAACAATTCCCTAAATTGCTACAGTGCAGTGCCTCGCCAAGTTGCAGGAGGGGAAGCAGCTCCTCGCACAGGTGGAAGCAACGCAAAAAAAAGAGGCATTACTTAAGGCTAAGTTGGGCCCTTGGTTGGAAGAAGCCCACCAAGTCTCAACCAACATTCAAGAGAAATCAACAAACTTGCAACTCACATAACAGAAGATCAAGCTGGCTGGCAAAGGACTAGCTACAGAGCAACTCATCAAACAAGTGAAGTAGACAACTACATAGAGCGCTGCTTAGGTAGCCGTTGTCCAGGTGGAGCTGGGGGATCTTCACAGTAATATCACCGCGCCAGCCGAGTGACTCGAGGGCAAGTCATGACCTTTGTGTTGGGGGCCTATTGGGGTTAGGTCCCATGGGTCAATTTTGGGTTAAAAACCCAAGTTTTGATGTAAATTTTGACAAAAATATGTAAAGTCTCTGAGAATTGTGGATATGGAGCATGTAGGTAGATAGGAATCAAAAATGGTTTTTACCCTCATTTATGTAAAATATTTAGTCGATTTTGAGATCTACCCTTGGTCTGCGAACCATGGGATTGTATAAACAGGTGTGTCTTAGAGAGTCTAAGGTAGATCTATGCTTTGTCTATGGGTACAACGAATGAAGTTTTAGGAAATTAATGTAGAGAAGTAAGTCTTATAGGGGGAGAAGGCTCTGCAGCTGACTGCGTAGAGGCTTAGAGTAGAGTCCGCAACTAAGTGCACGGACCCTTGCAACTAAGTGCGCAGGGAAATTTCAAGTCTATAATCTTATACTGAAGATCAATAAAGAAGAATGTTGGACAAATTCATATGTTTTATTTGTTTCATTTTGTTGTTTATGCTTGTGATATATGTTGTGATGAGATAATGTATTTATGAAATAATGATGTATTGATGTGCGAATCTACTGGATAAGTCTATTAATTTAACACAATGAATGTTAAGTATTTACGCAGGAGTTATAATAATTTCTGTTAAGTTTATTAAGAACTTAAGCAAATCTGCGTGGATTTCAATCTAAGGTTAGTCTATGATGTGCGTAATTAGCTAACCTATCTGTTAGAGGTCCACAGAAGATGATCATAAACCTTAGCGAAGGTCTAGAAGCCATTTGAAGGAAACTATAGTGCCAAGCCCTAAGGGTTTAGCGATCTACGCCAAGGTAGATCTAAAACATAAAAGGACATCACACTGATCTCTGAATGCTTTTAAAAACTTGGTTCCAACATCCCCCCATACTATTTCGGGTGAGACTTTAGTCTGCACTACACGGTTTGATGCCAAAAGGGCCAGTAGTGTATGGTTTTGTTTGGCCCAACTAACTTTGAACCTGGGTCAGGACCCACTAAGCCAACAAAAGACTATTTCATGAAGTGGATTGAGGCCATTCCCATGAGACAAGCTAAAAATGCAGTAATTATTTAGTTTATGGAGAGTAATATTTTGTCCCATTTTGGCTACCCACAGAAAACTATTACTAACAATGCAACAACTTTCAAATCCAAAAAGATGATATTATTTTGTGATAAATATCACCTAACACTTGGGAATTTGACAACATATTACCATCAAGGCAATGGGCTCGAAGAATCATCAAACAAGTCACTGGTGAACATAATCAGGAGGATGTTGGAATAGAAGCAAGGAATTGGCATAAAAAGTTATTCAATGCTCTATGGGAAAACATAGTGAGCACAGAGAAATCTATCAACATGTCTCCTTTTTAGCTAGTCTATGGTGTACATACAATGTTTCCAAATTCTCTAGCGGTGTCAGTGATGAAAATATTACAAGAGGTTGATAGTGAGCCAACTGATATTCAACGGAGAATCAATCAAATGATCCACTTGTAGCAATCTAGAGAAGAAGTTTTCAAGAATATTTCAAAGGTCCAGGAGAAGATTAAGAAGATTTATTATAAGAAAACAAAGGATGATGATTTCAAATTTGGAGACGCTGTTCTCCGATGGGATGCTCGGAATGAAGATAAAGGAAAGCATAGTATGTTCGACAACCTTTGGAAAGGACCCTACAAGATTTTGGCATTTAGAGGGAAAAATTCTTACTTGTTAGAATATATTGATGGGAAAGCACTTCCAGGAGGACCAATGAATGGTAGACTCCTCAAACATTATTTCACTTGATCTTGCACAAAAGTTTTCATTTTCATTGTAAATAAAATTTTTATTTACTGTCAAGGAGTGAAGGAGCTATCAAAGAAGTTTGAAGCCCGAGGAGAAGGCCATAAGGCTTATATGATCAACTATTGTTTTCCTTCTAAAGTTGTAAAGTTAGTGTTTCATTCAAGTCAAGTTATTTTAAGTTTTTCTTAATTCTAGTTAGTTAGACATTTGAGTGTCAAGTGTTTTATTTTGACTCCATTTCCCACTGGATGAGGCTACCTGATCTACGGTGTTCTTGACACCTCCTAAAGGATTTGCCATCCCTAGTTGGAGCCAATGTTAGTGTCCATTAGTTCCATTTATCAAATGTACTATTTCCATGTGATTGATAGGTCATTAGGTCAAATTGTTATATTTTCAAATAATTTTTCAAATAAAATTTGACATGTCTTTTAATTGTCAAATGAGTCTTGAGTCATGTCCTAGGTGTCATTACTACTCCCTCAATTTTCATGGACATAAAATGTCATCATTCCTTGTGATAGGTCATCAAATGAGTGTCTTGGTCATCATTTTGGTCACTAAGTTATTCACATGCAAACTTAAAGGGTTGAACGTTACAAATCATGGTTAAGATATGCATTAGATGTCATCATTTGCTCATTTAATCAAAATCTACACGGGAGTCATGTCATCACCATTGTCACCATCATGGGAGTTATTAATTAGGGATAAGTTTGTCAAAAATGTATCATAGGTACATTTACCCAACTTGGAGATGTAACCTTTCCAAACAAAGTAATAAAGCTATAGTACACTACCTCATCAAGTCACTTTTCAAAGTATATGATAATGTCACACCATCACCAAAGCAAAAAATTGACTTTCAAGCCATTAAAAGACCATCCAAGAATTCAACAAATTCATTTCATCCACCAAGAGCTCTTCTCTACCATTTTGCCTCCTCTCAGCTATCAGAGCATCGATCTTCACCATCAAAACACATTTCCGATTAGCTCACTATGTTTCTGCTACCTAGACACCGCACTTCTGGACATTCGCCGCATTTTTGAGTTTGAAGGTAAAATAAATCAAGAAACAAGTTATTTGTCATTCAATAAGTTTTCAACACTCCTAAACAAGTAAGTGAAGGATTCATCATCCCTCTCATGAAGTGATTTCCTTCAAAGAATGATGAAATCTATCTCTTAGGGTTTTATGTTGCGTTTTTAAGATTTCATGGTTTTTTCTTTCTTCCAAGGATACAACCACTAGGTTTTCTACATAAACTCCCTTGTATACACTTTATATACCCTCCCCAACAATTTCCCATACTTATTTTCCCCATCTCACCACTTTTCCCAAAAAACCCAATCCCACGCTGTGTTTTTGGGTTTTCCCTGTGTTTTCCACTTTTTCCCTTCCTTTCCTATCCCATCCTAAGAAATTTTACTACCCCTGTGTCCCTAACATCTACCCCTACCCCTAAATTTTCCTTATATTTTTTCCCTAACTCCTATCCCATCGATTTCCCTTCCTAAACTAGGTACTCCATTTCCCATGTTTTGTAACCTTAAATCCATACCCTTTCCCCTATCAAAATAGGGTTTTTAGTCAAGTGAAACCAACATCATAGATAGTGAAAAAAATAAATACAACAAGGGGGGACAGGTCTCTAGATATGAGCTAATCATATGCAAGAGATTAATTCTTCAGAGTTCATCAAGAGGTCACTTAAACAAGAAAGCTTCTAGGATTTTGTGAGAAAGTACAGGAGGTGGGCTACCATTGTGATCTAACAAGTCTATTTGCCTCCAATTTCAAGAAGAAAAAGACCACCATAGGAGGGATGGACTTCCAAGTATCAATAGAGATTATAGCTTCAACCACTGGTATCCCCAATCAAGGAGAAATTTGGTTCAAAGGGATGCATTTGGACATTGAAAACTACAAAGTGTTCCTGAAACCAAAGTATAAGGAAACCCCATATCATATATTTCCTAGCATGAAGTTGTTAGATAAGTATACTCCTTTGATGAAGATGATTATGAAATATTTTAGTTGTGAAGGCAGCTTCAACAGGTTGTTTCAGTATCAAATCAGGATGTTGATGCATTTCACATCCATCAAACCACTAAACCTAGCAAATTATTAGTTTAGAAGTCTGGTTACGATGACTGAAAAGGTGTAAACTAAAGGGAAATATCATCGAGCTATAGGTTTTAACCCTATACAGAAATTACCTACATACAAATTCTAAAACACATAAAATAAACAATGTGAGAGCATAACACATAAAACACATATACACAGAGATTCTCCCCTGGATCCCAAAACCAAGACTACCAGTTTGATTTTACATTATATTCCTTTCAATGTTATAATGCATATTTATACATGCCGAAGCATCCAATACCATGGACCGAAAAACCATCGCATCCAATACCATGGACCAAAAACCATCACGTCCAAAAACATGTGCGAAAATCATGCACAAAACCATAGGTGGGTCTGTCCAACCTAACATAGGTTCCAAAACCAAACTTTTTCTGGGCACTGCCCCAGACCCCATAGAGTGGGGTTACCTACACCCCTCAAACCCCCTATGACCCCCCCGCTACGCAATCGGTGCAACGAAGGTGGGGCTCCGCCCCCCCTCTAACCCTCTGGTTAACTACGTGGGCTAATCATGGAAAGAATATAACACAACCCAACATTCTCCCACTTGTTGTTTTCTTTCCATAGGGGGCCACAAGAGAGCTTATTCATTTATCCAGCCCTGCAACGTCCATTGTTTCTCTACACCAAGAGAACTTCTCAGAGCTCACATATTTTTTCAATGCATCTGCAGTATTCTTCAAAGTGTCCACCTTTACTAGCAACACCTTTTTTTCTTCTATCATATCCCTCAGAAAGTGATATTGAACATCAATGTGCTTTGTCTTTGAATGATATGCAGGGTTCTTTGTGAAGAAATTTGCACTTTGGCTATCATAGTCTATCCTTATAGCTCCTTGTACTAACCCCATACTTGAACACAATCTCTACAACCAAACTACTTCCTTGCTTGCATGAGTGGTTGCCATGTATTCTACCTCTGTACTTAATAGTGCCACTACATATTGTTTCTTACTCATCCAACTGATTACACCTCCAAATAGGTTAAACACATACCCACTTGTAGATCTTCTTTGGTTGAGATCTCTAGCCTAGTCTACATCAAAAAATCCACGAATATCAAATACTCTATCCAATCCTGGTCTTCCTTGGTAGCACAAACCATAATCACTAGTGCCATGCAAATACCTAAAAACCTGCTTCACTACTGTCCAATGCTCCTTTCCTGGTTTTGACATAAACCTGCTCAATACTCCCACTACATGTGCAATGTATGGTCTAGTACAAACCATTGCATACATCAGGCTACCTACTGCACTTGCATATGGAACATGGGACATGCCCTCTTCCTCTTCTTGTGTCTTGGGACACTATTCAACAGATAAATTTACACCTACAAGAATAGGAACCTTCACCCGTTTACTATCCTGCATATTAAATCTCTACAATATTGTCTCGACTTACTTCCTCT
>APFE030569949.1:98572-136252 GCA_000404065.3 Pinus taeda
AACAAAGTGGGGGCTTTTCCACCCCTCTAACCCCCTAGTTAACTATGTGTGCTAGTTGTGGAAAGAATATAACACAGCCCAACATGAGCAAGCTTATTTGATCATGATTAGATCAAATTCATAGTTCTCCACCAGCTCACACAGGTCAATTTGTCATGGGAAGAATTCATGGAAGCAACTTCTCTCTTGACTACCTCTCATCAATACTCCTACATCGTCTAAGGCACAAGGACCTAAGCCATCTAGTATACCTTTAGTGAAAAAAAGACAACTTAGTGCAGAGATTTCAAAAACATACAAGAAAGGGAAGAGGTTTTTTTTTCCCCTAAGATAGAAATATACATACCTAATCCTTGACCTATGACTAGGGCTCAAGCAAAAAGAGTGCCTAAGGAGGTTATCATTGAAGAAGTTCAAGCTGAAGCCATGAGGGAGAAATCACCTAGGGTTAAAGGAGATTCACCATTGCAATATCATGGAGAGGTACCTCCTGAGGTAGATATGACTGATCATGAGACTAAGGAAACAAAAGACATCATTAAAGAGCAGCAAGCATAGATCAAAGAGTTATAGGATGACATTTCTAAAGCCAATCTCATGGTGGCTCTATTGAAACAAGAAAATAGGAAACTGAAACTAAGTCTAATACAGTAAGGCAAATCACATTAAGAACCTCCATCATCCTACAAGGAAGCTAAAGACAAAGGTAAGGAAGTCACTGATGTAAAACAATAGGATGAAGACACAGAGGTACATCCAAGGAGACCTATAACCAAAGCCATGGCTAAGAAGGGACAACAAGCATAAAGCTCCTCTCCTCCTCAAACCCTAAAAACCTTTGATGACTCCATAGAAGTTGAAATTGTAGAGAACAAGAAGTATTGGTTGGAGAGTGAATGCACACTTAGAGAATCTTGTGATGAAGGCAAACATAAACATTTCCCTGTAGAGGCATATGGCAAGGCAATATTACATAAGAAACATGGAGTGCAAGATTAGGGTTAAGAACATGAAGAAAAATCTTAAGAAGACCCTAAAGAAGCTTAGAAAAAGAGACAATGTTGATCTCTTGGCTGATGCCTCAGTTGTTTAAAGCCATGTCAGAAAATGGGAAAGGAGACAAATTCTGGTAAAGTTTTGATTTTTTTTGAGTTTTTGTATGTACTTGCAAAAGGCATCCTATAGAAGTGCAGCATGCCCACACCGCACTTTTCCCCAAGACCTCCAAATGACAAATGGAAAACATGTACATGTGTCTTATGGTTAGTATATCTTAGAAATCTATTTTTAGCATCTTGTTAGCTCATGAATTTGCAGGAAAAGGTCGAAAACCCCTAAAATTTCAACTTTCTTCGACTATTTTTGGTCCCACGCTGCACTTCTAGAGTAGTTGTGGAAAATTGAGTTTTAAGTGGTCTTGGAGAAGTTTTTTTTCTGGTTTCAAGCTTTAGCACTATAGAGGACATCCCCAGCTACACATACCAATATTCAATTCATCTTAAAGATGCACGAAATTCATTCAAGCAGTCTTCAAACTTTTGTTGCGCTTCTGTGCCTGCACACTGCTCTTCTGTGGAGGAAGCCTTTTTCTTAGTTTTCATGGTCAAAATTCAACTTTGGTTGATGTAATTAGTTTCTAAATGGTTTCAAATGATGTAATTGAATGCTCTAATGATGGTTAGAGTGAATATTTTGTAATTAAATGCTCCCAAGTCAAACTCAAATTAGTTAATGTAAAAGAGGCAAGTAGTTTCTAACTCCTCATGATGTGGCAGGGATTAGGTAGGTTAGGAGATCAGTTTCTAAGAAGGAAGATTCAACCCCTGAGAGGGGAAATGTCATTTTAAATCTATATGTATTTAGAATGAACTCATAGAAGGGGTTGGATTCTTGAAGCTCATCTCTTGGACTAGTGTATTAGACATTTTTGCATAAATATATGTAGTTATAGCTATTTTCATGGGATTCTTGTGATGTGGTTTGTGGCACTGTGTTTCTTCAGTGTTCTTTATGAATTTTATGATTAAATATTTCTAGCATCCATATATATTCTTCTAGTGATTATATCTTAAGTTTTAAAGCAGATTTCATGATCAATATGCTCTGTTTTGTTTGAGGTTTTTACTTAAGTGTTTTTTCTTCTAAGAAATGAATTCATACTTATATGCTCATTTTGCTTCTTATTTTCCCCTCACTATACTACAATGACAAATTTACTTTGTGCCATTGATTGTATCTACCTTGCCTCATCTTATCTCTACAACTGATCATTTGGAATACTTGACCTAGTTCTCAGACCTAGTGCTTTTGTCCAACAAACCCTAAATCAAACCCTACTGTGCTAAATATCTAACCTAAAATCCACATATTCTCTAGTCACTTCCATTGACTGTGATATTGTTTTTGAGAGAGAGACATATTTGATTTGGCAAGGCTAGCTTCCAAACCCAAATTTGGTTTGAGGTCACCTCCTTGGCTTCCTTTCTCAGCCTTGGGGAAATGAGGAGTGCTAACAATATCACATTCTTTTGACCAATTAAATGCATAGACGGAGGGAGTTTAAGAATTTATTTTTGGTAAAAAATGTTGATGATAAAACCCCTGCCATGTTATTAAAAGAATTTGGGAACCTGAAAATGTGGGACAAAGAAAGAGTTAAATATTTTACTCAAAGATTTACTCATTCGTTGAACAAGTTCCCCATTGATGTACAACCACACAATGACATCACTAAATATTATTATACAACTTCCTTTCCAACTAACATTTATGTGTTTATCAAAAGGGATACAAAGAATACTTTGGCCTTAAACTTTGCAAAATCTCTTGCTCTTGATTTGTTTTCATTATATTGGAGTCATTGAAGACAATGATGATCCCAAAGACTCTACGAAAGTGGTAAGAAAACCCAATCCTCTTCTAGAAAATATAAGGGGAAAAACTCTTTCGATATGGAAAGCTTGAACAAGTATTTGAAGCTTCTCACAAATGAAGTATCATAGTTAAAGATAAGGTCAAGTGAGGCATCCACTACCAGAAGAAAGTATTTTATGTCACCTTTCTTTAAAAAGAACAATAATTCTAAACTAACCAAAATCAACTCAAATTTCTAATACGACATTTAATGTCGAAATTTTGGGCTTCTATAATTTTTACACTTTTCACCAAGATAAGCATTCAGAAAATACATGCCCACAGTGGAATCACAATATGAACACTGTGATGGCTAATTTAGTTGATACTTCATTAGGAGAAGAACATCCCGAGGAGAATGAAGAATAAAATGAACCTATCATGACTGAAGAAAGTTCAAGTGGTGAACACTCAATGAATATTTTTAATGATATATATAATGTTAATAAGTAGAGTGTTGATGAATCATCAGTGAGTGAAGGTCCTTCCCAACAATCAACTGGCCATTACAATTTGAGGAGCAAGGGACCTATTTCTAAGTAGGAACGTAAGAAGCAATTGTTGTGCATAATTCTACCACCTTCCAATCCAGCTAAGAATTCAAAAAACAAGCCTGAAAGTGCTCCTTCTTCCAAGAACACTTCCACCAGTAACAAGAACAAGTCCAATAATCCTTAAGTGTCGAATAAAGATACACCACTTGATTTGTCAACACAACCCGTTAAGATATAAAGTATTTATTATAATGTTATTGATGATACGAAAAGAGCTTAGGTGAAGATTTCAATATTTGAGATTGCAAAGATATCAGGTCAACGAGAATTGATTATTCAAGCACTCTCATCACACTCTTCGATACGTAAAGAATTTTATGCTTATTAGGTAATGTCCGATAACTCTAATGATATTATCGAATTTTTAATTAATGATGTCAATTTGAATTCTAACACTCTCCTCCCTCCATTTATTTTAAATTTTGAAATATTTAATTATAATGTCCATAATGTTTTGGTTGATTCTGATGCGTATACTAATGTATGCCATTATCTATCACTAAGAAAATTAATGTTAAATGGGATAAAATTGATCCACACATCATACAGCTAGACATATAATTTGTCCAGGCCATTGGGGGACTCAACAATGTTATCATTAGCTTGTCATCTGACCATAGAGTTCACCAGTGCATAAGCATTGTAATTGTGGACATTCCCGAAGCCTAAGATTTATTATTGAATAGAGATTGGTCCAACAAGATACAAGGGTACTTTTCAACTGAATGGACACATTTATGGCTTCCATATAAGGAAAGAAATATGTCAATTAAAGTAGAAAGTGAGCCTTACATGAAACATACCATGACACAACTTGAGGGAAAGAATGAACCAATGGGATTTGTAGATGTTATTTTCAGAAATTGTTTTCTAAAAGTAGATCATGAATGTTATCTAGCACAACCTTCACATGTCACACTAGATACATGGTTGGAAATCCTTACCTTAAATCCAAGTGGTGGAAATGACTCTTGTACAATAGATATAAATAGTATTAGTATAGGACGTAGCCTTAGCATCATTAATATTTGGATATTATACTTTGATGGTTTGAAAACGAGGGAGAGATCTGGAGCTAGTTGCATTTTAATAGACCTGCAATAGAAAATAAAATATGATTTCTTTCCACTTGGAATTTGAGTGCACCAACAACGTTGCTAAATATGAAGCATTCATTAGGGGTTTGAAGAAAGCCATAGACCTTAAATTTGAAGCACTCAAAGTATTTTGTGGCTCAGAAATTGTCACACGACAGGTACGAAATATGATGCATTGTGTGTCACCTAATATCATAAATGATCAACAAGAGGTATGGTTTTTAATTTTGCAATTCCAAGCTTTTAATATTATTTATGTTCCTTGAATTTGTAATGTTCCTGCTAATACACTAGAAAATGTTGCTGCTAGGTTGTCACCATTAAGGGATGTTTTTTTGTTGAAATTATTTATGGGCCATCTGTTCCTGTTAACACAACTAATTTTCATGTTTTTAATGACAAATAGAAAATATTAGATTTCATGGTGAACATCAACATATTCAAGGATGTAGCTATTGATGAAGACAAGCACGAGAAATCTTTACAGGATTCAATTTAAGAAAGCAAAGGAAATCCCATGCTTAAGGGTGTGGTGTCATTAGAAAAGCTATATAACCTGAAAAATTTCTTCAAGGTACTTGTTAATAAAAAGAATCATATATCCACTTTGTTTCACAAACAAGTAAATCTTGGTATAGAAGAAGATTCATATTATGTAAATCTCGGTACTTGGTGTACACCTCAAGAGTGACAATATTTTATCTACCTCTTTAAGAAGTACCAAGATGTATTAGTGTGGATGTACCGTGATCTTAAGACTTACGATACATGAATAATACAACATGTAATTCCCATTAAAGAAGAGCTGAAGCCTTTCTAGTAGAAATTGAGAAAATTTCATCCCACACTTGAACCCCTCATTCAGAAAGAATTACGAAAACTACTAGATATTAAGGTCATATTTGAAGTTCATTATTCAACATGGGTATCCAATATTATTGCAATAAGGAAGAAGTCCGAGGAGATATGCCTATGCATCAATTTTTTCAATTTTAATTGTGCCTCAAACAAACATAATTATCCAGTGCCATCAGTGGAACAAATCTTGAAAACAATGTCAGGGTTCGGAATGTTTTCGTTCTTGGATGATTTTTTAAGATACAATGAGGTTCTGGTGGTAAGACCTGAGATGCACAAAACTAAGGTTAGAACCAAGTGGGGTACAGTTTTCATCAAAAGAATTATTTTTGGACTTCTTAACTTAGGTTCTACCTTTCAAAATTCTATGGACATCAAATTTCATGGTTTAATTAGACAAAGCATTGTGGTTTACTTAGATGATGTGACAATGTTTTCGAAGAAGAGATCTGATCACTTGCGTCATCTAAAGAAAATTTTCGAGTGATTTCAAAAATACGGGATATCTCTTAATCCAAAGAAGAGAAATTTCAAAGTGTTTGAGGGAAATATGTTGGGCCATATCATCACAAAGAGTGGGATTAAAGTGGACACTGAATAGGTGAAAACTATCACTCAGATTCCCTTCCCAATGAACAAAAAATGTCTACATCCCTTCTTAGAGAAAATAAATTTCCTTCAAAAGTTCATCTCATACTACGCACATATATTGAAACCATTACAACAAATGATAAATAAGGATGAAACCTATAAAATGAGATAAAAGGGAAAATGATGCCTTCACACGTATTAAGCAAGTAATTATAGAAGCTCCAATACTATACAGTGTGATTCAAACTTAAACAGGAACGCAATAAATTACATATGTAACCATAAATACAAAGATGCAACAAAAATAATACTTCATTTCATTAATATCAAATACTGAAATATAGTTACAAATAGAAATAGAAACAAACTAGCTCGGGCAATGGTATCTTATCTCTAAGAAGATATTTGGCGACTACATGCATCTGAACTATGTTACAATGAGGCTCAGAGGCCTATTTATTACTCAGGAACAATGGAAAACCCTAAACATCCAAAAACATAACCCTAGGAGATGAAGTGCCAAAACTATGGACCCCGTTTGGGTAAATTGGTACATAACCTTCCCGGGGTCATAACTTTGACATACGATCTCCTTTTGATGCGCACAATACCTTGTTAGAAATATATATCCAAAAAATACAAATTTCGAGTGGTCAACACCAATTTTCCTACCATGTTGGCCCTGGTTTTCCCAAAAAATGTCATTTAGGGCCTCAAAACGGATTTGGAAGTTCACAACTTGAAAAACTGGGAAAACTTGTAAATTGTGCTACAATTAAGGAAACTACAAAACTGAAAGAGACAGTGGCGGGGGTCTAAGAGGAAGAGGTAGGTGGCCACCAACATCCACCTAGACCAATTCTCCCCCCTTAGGAAGAAATGATTCTCATTGCATTGAGTGCCTCCATGAGATGGGTAACATCTACTGAACTTGGTTCCTTGTGAGCCACTTGCCTTGGTGTAGTAGTTGGCCAACTTTGAAAAATGATATAGTTGGATCTTTTGTTGGAGAGTGTTATTGACCCGTGTGTCCATAATCCGATCAACTGTGGCCTGTTCAATGTTGTTTGAGTTTAATTCTGTTGGTGTGAGTTGTTCTGCGATGTCGGATGTGTCCAATAATAGTGGGAAGTATGGTCAAAGGTGCTCCACATTGAACATTAGGTTTAGACCAAGGAATGGGGAAATGATGATGCTCAAAAGAATTGTCTCCCACAACCTTGGTAATGGTGTAAGGACCATACCAGAGTGGTATGAGCTTTCGATGGACTCTAGTAAGGCATTCTTTCTACAAATGTAACCAAAATTTTCCATCCACTTGAAACTTGTGTGGCACCTGATGTTGATCAGGTTGTTGCTTGTACTCAACATTTTCCATAATGGAGAGGAAATATGTTGACCTGTTGGGTAGAGGTGGCCCGAGATTCAGATCGAATGAATGCTGAAATTGACAGTGCAGGGGTAGCCTTGTGAGCAAGGAGAAAATGTCTATGTATTCTTCCATGACTGTATCCACCTGCTTCTACTATGTGGAGGAACCCTTCCCGAGGGCCATGGATGTGTTTATGATCTTCCCCTTACTTTGATAATGAATCAGAAAGAAAACACTTTTCCTAGTCTGGCAGATGATCTTACTACATTTCTTAGCAGAGATCAAAGTGATGACGTTAGGCGAAGCTACCTCTGGTATCCTGTATAATGTATTACCCAAAGAAATAATAACAGAGTGAGGTATTGAATCATATACAACATGTCACTTCAACTAGTATGGTTCTCCTAATAATACATGAAAAATGCCAGTAGGAGCAACATCACACAATACCTCATCTGTTAAGGGCTTGATGCTATAAGGAAGGTGACAATACTGGCTGACTCAGATATCTCATCCTTGGTGAAGATACCCGATGTTGTATGACTGTGGATGTGTTGTAGTTAGTAGGCCCAGCTGCTTCATGACCTTTATTGAAAAGAGGTGCTTTTGGCTCCCACTATTGACAATGAATTGTAGTGGCAAACCCTTTACCCACATATGTGAGTGGAAGAGATGCTCCCCCTCCTCTGGATCTCCAGGCTCATTCTTCTGGATCTTGGTGGTGGCAGTAGTGGCACTAGGCTCTACATCAATAATATGCTTCCATTTTTCATTCTTATTTGGTTTTGACTCAGATTCGGAACATGCATCTGATTCTAAAACCTTCAACTCGGCCACCAACGACTGTTTGGCCTTACACTCACTTGTGTTGTGAATGGGGCTCTTATGGAACTCACCCCATTTTCCTATGTCCTTCTTTGCTTCATGGTGTTATTATTTTATTAAGGCTTCAAAGGGTTGTCTTGGGGCACCCCACCTTGGCTTTGTCCTTTGTTCTTTGGTTTGGGGGAAACTTTCCTCTGCTTCAAATTCGTAGATCCAAAATCTTGCTTCTTTTATTTAAACTTCTGCTTGATCTTGATAGTGTATTGGTACACCGTGCCGAGCGAGGAGATGTCTAGGAACTCCATCTTGTCCTAGGTGTACCTATGTATGTAGGCGTGATACTTGAGTACCAAATATTTCTCAAAATCGTTGATATCCAACTTTGTCTGAAGGGTATGAAAAACATTGGTAAACTTTGACAAGTCTTGGTCCCTTCCCTGTCGTAACGTGGTCCACTTTATGCATTTATCCTCATTGCTCCCAGCAAGGTATTACTACTCCTTTATGGAGTACAAAAATGAATTCCAAGCAGGTGCAGTCGAAAATAGTGAGGGTGTACTTTTGTCCTTCTTCTCATAGTAGGTTTCCCACCAGTCCTTGACATGGGGGGCGACTTTGAGAAGTGCAAAAGTAATAGTTTCCGGGCTAGGAAAATCATGAACATAAAAATATCCTTCTAGTACATTTAACCATTTATCTATGGCATCCACATCTATCTGACCCTCAAATATGGGGATGTAAAAATTAACTTGTACCATAGAGTGTGTGGCACTTCCATAATAGCTGTTGTAAGAAGATGTGTCACCCTTGGGTAGCCTCTGAAGGATCTGGGCAAAGTTTTCCATCATCGCATTCCTTTATCACTCGAGGGCTTCTTTGAGAAGAGTTTGAAAGGATATACTACCCACTCATATTTCTTCTCGCCTGCCATGGGAGGTCGTCATATTTGTGAGGCTGGTCTTGTAAAGGTTCGACCAGATCGAGCCTTAGCTCCTTATATCCCAAACTCATTGGGGACATGCAAGGGAAAATAGAGAAAGAGTAGACCACTCTGATACCATGGATTAAAAATTAAATAGGAACAAAATAAATTAAATATATAACCATAAATACAGACAAGCAACATAAATAATACTTCATTTAATTAATATCAAATACTAAAATATGCTTACAACAAAAAATGGAAATAAACTAGCTCGGGAGATGGTAGCTTATCTCTCAGAAGAGAAGTGGTGGATAAATGCCTCTAAACTATGCTAAAATGAGGATCAGAGGATATCTATTATTGAGAAAGAATGGAAAGCCCTAAACATCCAAAAACCTAACCGTAGGAGATGAAGTGCCAAAACTATGGGCCTTGTTTGGGTAAATTAGTACATCAAATTCCCGAGGTCTTAACTTTGGGATACGATCTCTATTTGATGCACATAATACCTCGTTAGAAATATATATTTGAGAAATACAACTTATGAGTGTCAAAAAATTTCCATTGATCCTTTTTTGGCTCAGTTTCCAAAAATGTTTCATTTAGGGCCTCAAAACCGCTCTGAAAATTCAAGACTCGAAAAACTGCCAAAAATAGTAAACTGTGCTAAAATTAAGGAAAATGAAAAATTGAAAGAGACAGTGATGGGGGTTCAATTGGAATATGAGGATGGCCAAAAACATCTAGCTGGATCAATCCTTCCCCCTTAGGAAGAAATAGTCTCCATTGCATTGAGTGCCTCCATGAGATGGGGAAACTTTTGCTAAACTTGGTCCATGGTGAGCCAGTCTCCTTCGTGGAGGAGTTGGCCAGCTTTGATAACCTGATATAGTTGGATCTTATGCTAGTGAGTGTTCTTGACCTATGTGTCCATAATATGATCAATTGTGGCATGTTCCATGCATTCTATGTTTAACTATGTTGGTGTGAGTTGTTCTGTAATGTCGAATGTGTCCAGTAATGGTGGGAAGTATGATCAAAGGCGGTCCACATTGAACACATGGTGTAGGCCAAGGAATGGGGGAATGATAAGCTCAAAAGAATTGTCTCCCACAAACTTGGTAATGGTTAAAGGACCATATCAGAGTGGTCTGATCTTTTGATGGGCTTCGGTAACTTGTTCTTTTTGTAAATGCAACCAAACTTTGTCGTTCACCTGAAACTTGTGTGGCACCCGATGTCGATCAGTTCGCTACTTGTACTTAAATTTTTTCATAATGGAGTGATGCCATATTTTCCCATTGGGTAGAGGTTCTCTGGGAGTTAGATTGAATGAATTCTTGACCTGATAGTGTAAGGGTACCCTTATGGGTGAGGAGAAGATGTCCATGTATTCTTTTATGACCATATCCACCTGCTTCTACTGCATGGAGGAACCCTTCCTAAGGGCCATGGATGTGTCTATGATCTGCCCTTACTTTGAGAGTGGATAAAAAAAAACAAATTTTATAGTCTGGGAGATTATATTACTGTATTTATTAACAGAGATCAAATAGATGGCAACAGGCAGAGCTACATTTGGTACCTTGTATAATGTGTTACCTAAAGAAATAATAATAGAGCGAGGTCTCGTCTCATATACACCATGTCGCTTCCACAAGTATGGTTGTCCTAATAATACATCACACATGTCAAGAGGAGAAATATACCACAATACCTCATCCGTGAAGGGCTTAATGTTGTAGCAAAGGCGAAACTTGTGTCTGAATCATAGATCTTGTCCTTGGTGAAGCCACCCAATGTTGTATGGATGCAGTTGTGTTGTAGTCAGTAGGCCTATCATTTTCATGACCTTTGCTAAAATGAGGTCCTTTTGGCTCCCACTGTTGACAATGAACTGCAATGTCAAACCCTTCACCCACATCTATGAGTGGAAGAGATGCTCCCCCTCCTCTAGATCTTCGAGCTCATTCTTTTGGATCTTGGTGGTGGTAATAGTGGCACTGTGCTCCACACCAATAATCTACTTCCCTTTGTCATTCCTCTTGTTGGAATTTGTTAATTTATGGTATGTTCTATGCTTATAGCATTTTGCTTATATTTCTTTATTATTATCCACAGATTAGCAATCACATGTACATAAAGTAAAGTGCAGATAGAACATTAAATAATTGAAAGAAAAGAAGCCAAGAAAAGAGACACAAGATGTGGAGGCTAGCCAGGGATAAACCCCAATGTGGGGAAACCCTTTGATCAAATCTTCCTTTACCTTCAATAATCTAGTAGAGAGAAATAGTACATCTGATTTACATCAGCAGCAGCAAACCCTAGATTAGCCAAACTAGGGAAAACAATATCTTGCAAACCGACTGTCGGATCGGCTTAATTCCACCACCAAAAAAATGTGGCCTTCAGAGGAGATCTAGATGGACCTACATCGCAGTTGATAGAGGTAGACTTATGGTCAACGCTGGTCAAACTTTGATTCTGCAGTTGCAGCCCTAAAACCTGTACCTTCCTTCCACATGTGTGAGAGAGAGTCTCTTTTTTGCATAGTAGATAAGAGCCTCTTTTCTCTGTAGGAGAGAGAGAGATGTGATGAGATGAGTGCGTGAAAATGAGGAAAATTCCTCTTGTATTTATACACAACTTCTGAAGTTTGAATAGATGTGATTGTTGGGCTTCTAAGCCTACATGAGTTGTAGGATGGCTCGATAATTATTCCATAATCAAAATAAATTCATATCTCCATAAATACTTATCAGAATTGGATGATCTTTAGATAAATCCTACACCTTTCAACGAGAGGAATCTAACAATAATATTATCAACCATGAATAGGATGATCCACATGGATTTTGGCCCTAGTTGCCAATTTTAACACTCCCTCTCAACTAGGGAGAACTCCATCTGCAATCTGTCTGTCGGTCACTACTATTCATCCATAAAATGCACTACCCTATATAGCTTGACCCCTGCTCTACTCTGCTATATCCTGCCTGCTCTAATCTATTTTGCCTACTCTTCTCTATTATATTCTGCCCTGTTCTGATCTTCTCTGCTCTGCTTTGTCCAAATTATGAAGAGAAAGAAATGATTGAGGATGTATCATACTAACTCAAAGTCAGTCTCAGAGTATGTACCACTTGTCCCAAACCAGTCTCAACTAACCTGAAGTTAGCGTCATAGAGGGTACAACTCCTACCATTGGTCCTAGACCAGTATCATCCTCCACTGACTTAATGTCAGTCTCAGAGTGCATACCGCTGGTCCCAGACTAGTCTCAACTGACCCGAAGTCAACATCATAGTATGTACCACTCCTACCACTGGTCCCAGACCAGTCCTTCACTAACCCGAAGTCAGTCTCAGAGTATGTACCACTGGTTCTAGACCAGTCTCGACCGACCTGAATTCAGCGTCATAGTGGATACAACTCCTACCATTGGTCCCAGACTAGTATCATTGATCCCAGATCAATGAATGTCATCCTAGCATTAGGGAGTATGGAAGATATAGTGATGCGTCCATTGGTACTACTATGGTCCCTATCCTCATTTCCCTACTCATTGATCAGATAAGAGGTACTTCCCATGAGTCCAAGAATGCATGGATAGGATGCCTTGACAAGAGAACTTAATCAATCATGTCCTTACAGGAGAACGAATCATCCTGCTACATAAACGCCATGGATAACACATCATCCAGGCCTCATAGGAGAACTAATCATCCTACTACATAGTTGTCATGGAGAACACATCATCTAGACCTCACAGGAGAACCAATCATCCTGCAACATAGTTGTCATGGAGAACACATCATCTAGACCTCACAGGAGAACCAATCATCCTGCTACATAGTCACGACATGGTGTACATGTATACAACCAGGGGATGGTGAATCACCCTGTGGTCATATGTCACTCCAAGAAGTACCCCGCACCCCCTCGGAGTTCCCAGAGCTCAATACATCATACAGGAGCCTCATCGAAGGGTCTTTGAATAACAACAAGTTGTTCTCAGAAAGTCAGGAATTTGACTTTCCCTAGGGGCTTTATCAAAATGTCGGTGACTTGTTCATTTGTACCAATATGTTGGAGCCTTATAGCTCCTTGCTGCACCATATCT
Source organism: Pinus taeda (assembly GCA_000404065.3). Classification (NCBI taxonomy): domain Eukaryota; kingdom Viridiplantae; phylum Streptophyta; class Pinopsida; order Pinales; family Pinaceae; genus Pinus; species Pinus taeda. Next base: position 111,834 of record APFE030569949.1, read on the forward strand.
CGAATATAGTGATACTTGATATCAATATGCTTGGAGTGATCATGAAATAAGAGATTCTCTGATAGGCAAATCCCACTCTAGTTGTCACATAGGATCACGGTGATATCCAATGTAAATCCAAACAACTCACTGAAGAGATTTCATAACTAGACTACCTCACTAGAGGCCATGCTAGCAGCAATATACTCTGCTTCAGCAGTGCTCAAAGACACCGACTTTTTCTTCTTGCTCATCCGGGATATCGAAGCAAATCCCAAGGGGAAATAGCACCTGGAAGTGCTCTTACGGTCCTCCACATTTCCTGCCTAATCAACATCAGTGTATCCAAGTAGTCTCACATCTTCAGCAGTGTATCTTAACCCATAAGTAATTGTGCCACGAAGATATCTCAACTTACTCTTGGCACCAATCTAATGTATGTGGTGAGGTTCAACCATATTTTGACTTAACATGTTGACTGCGAAGCTGTTGAAGCCCCGAAAATCAGGTCGACAACAAGGGGGATACTCACCGATCCGAAACTTTGTTGACAGCTCCTTATCCGTTTGGTGTAGTGAGTCTGACTGGGGATAATGGGACCAATTTCCCAATCTAAGGGTGTGTGTGTGTAGAATTGGATGTTGCTGATCTATAGTTCATATCTGAGCTACTTTAATCTAACTCTATGCTATTGTAATCTAATGAAATCAGCACATCTAATCTATGCTAACCCGGGGTGTAATTCTTCTATTACGCGATCTAAAGAGATTTCAAATAATAGCTGGTAATAAAGCTCATTCAACAATTATAAGAATATAAATTAGTTAAGATGAACCACTTTGCATAAAAAGTTAGGAAAAACAGTTGTGAACAAAATATCGCATAATAAGTTATTCACACATTAAACATAAATAAATGGCTCCACTGTACAAAAGCGCCAAATGGTAACACAAACATTCATGTAATAACATATAAACAACTAAAAATTGTATATTTATTTAAGAATATAAGCAGAAATGATCAAGAGATAAAAGTACCATTTATGACTGGTCCTACTCATAAGCTTCAAGCAATAATGATTTATCTTTCCTTGTTCTAATATCTACTAAGAGTACAGAAGTGCAACATTAGTAGCAGATATCAAATGCAAACATCAATAAATCTCAATCCTTCCATTCATCAAAACCTCCTCTGAGGGTGCAAAAGTGCATGTTCTGAGGATAAGTTTTTGACAAATTTCTGGACCCCTCTCTAAATGCATGAGAAGGGTTTAAATACTGTTAACTAAATAAGCTAATTATACAAATTTAGGATATGGTTTTTTAAATGACCGCCCTCTTTCTAAGAAAACTTATTTCTAAAAATCGAATCTAATTCCTAACTATCTCTGCATTTACTCCTTGATGTTGCAAGCATTCAACATTTGCCTGGGAAGAGTCGGTTGGTTTCTTTCCGCTTTTGTTTGAGTCAAGCAAATAGGAATGGAAAGTGCTAGCACTATTTTTTAGTAAATTAGAAGATATTTTTAGGGATCATCCTCTTGCCAGGTGATTTCACTGCGTATATACTTGGTAACATCCCAAATTTCCCTCAAATTGCTTCTGCTCTTGCTATCTTGGCTTCCGAACTTGTGGTGTGTTTTTTGTCTGTTGCGCCTTTTCCTTTTCCGGGGGTAAGATTTTTCAAAATTTTGTAAACATGTTGTTTTTTGTGAGCTTTTTTACCCTGAGTGTTGGATCACTCATTGATATCAACATCTATTCAGTAATGCTCTGGAACTTTTGGTTCTGCTGCATGCGGTATTCGTTTATGAGGGGATCTCTTCTCTGTCTCCGAGTATTGATGCTTTTCCTTTTTCCTTAGATGTTTCCTGTTTTTAATTCCTGCAGTTCACACAAAGGAAAAAAGAGTTACAACAATAAATATTGATGCGAAAGATCTAAGCTCTACGGATGCATAAAATAATGTCACCCATTGTGAACTAACTCTTCAAAAAACATAAAACTGTCATTCATTAACACTTTTGGCGTATGTTCATTAATTTCGTTTAAGGCGCGCACCCATTTTTTTGGTTTATGGATAGTTTTTCTTAAATGCTGGGCTGAGGAAAATTTGCAATGGGCGGTTCCTGCAACTTGCATTTCATTATTGCGTTATCGCATTTTCATCAAGATCGCAGATCACAGATCGCATTCATCGTAAGATCGCAGATCGCATTCATCACAAGATCGCAGATCGCATTCATCGTAAGATCACAGATCACATTCATCGTAAGATCGCAGATCATGTTAAACTATTGTGTGTTGCTCTATGCGATGTTGCGATATGCAATGTCGCATATCGGCCATCGGAGAATTCTCAAGACCTTCATTTATGGGTGCTACTTAATGTATGCAATGCGATGGATTTCGCGTCGCTTTTTCACATTTTTTATGGTGCTCATAAAGAAATGTTTTACTCTCTTCTCGCGATGCGATATATTTCTAAGGAGTTTAATACAAAAAGGATTTTTTGAATTTTTACTAAGGGTCCCCCCTTGTTTAATGTTATTGCTAACACTAAATAAGGAGGGGGGTTGTTGGTGGCCACAACAATGGCGATTCACTTGGAAGAACCAGTTATCTTTGCTTCTCTATTGAAACTTACTTCCAAAACAGAAAAATTTTCATAAATCTAAACTTTGTTATGGACAGATAGAGAATATTACGCTTTATTCTATCAATGATATTCTGTTTCAACCTCTTTTTATTCTAATTGTTTGCTTCCTCAGACTTGTCCTTGTATTTACATCAGCCATTACTTGGTCTTGTAAGGATAAAATAAAGTTTTCCCTGCGAACCAATTTTAAATATGCTCATTTGTCGTAGGTAGAGCCTCTGCTGCCAGCAGGTGTCCATAGCCTCGACAGGGTTACCTGTTACTGAGCAATGATCCTTTATCCTGCTTAAGGTGATCTGCAACTTTCAAAGAAAAACCCATGTTGACACTTATTGCTTTGATTTTATTTTTTATTCTTAAAGAACAATGTCTTGGTTTGGTATCCAAATTATGACACAGTCATTCACTTGATTTACACTTTTTCTAAACAAGCTGGCTCATGATGAGACCCCTTGTCTTTTGATTTCAATAGTCTTGAGTCATTGCCCTGTTTTGGTGGACAGTATTGGCAGAGTTAGCACGTTATAATACTTGTGATCATGATAAGCAGGCTCATGATGAGACCTCTTATTCTTTAAGATAAAGTGTATTCATGGATTATTCCTCTGAATGCTGTGATTTTCTTTAGCAAGGAGGAAGTCATTTTTTCCTTAAGAAAGTTTTGGACGACAATAATAGAGTTTGAAAACAATTGTTTTACAGAGAATCCCTATTTTTCTATTGATACCTTTCATTGTGCTGATATAAAACAATTTCTTCGCCAAAGGTTGCTTTCGTCAAATTTTTTTTTGGAAGTTGAAGCTAGCATCATATCTAGGCTAAAGTTTTTAACTGTATCTGCCAATAATAAATATCAGGTTCTTTAAAAATTTTGTCATTTATACAAGCGGAAAGCTCAAAATATTAAAGAGAGTTGGTGTCTTTTCCATGAATACCTATAGTAACCATTCACAACTAGTTTTATTATGAAAAGAAAAGAAAAATAAAACTTATTCTAAAAAATAGAAGAATAATCTTCTATGGAAAATATATTTTAAGGATTTGTCCATTAACAATCAGAGGATCCCTTCTACTTGCTAAATCCTGTAAGACAAACATTGATGGACCTATGACTTCAACAATCTGAAAAGGACCAAGCCACATCTTTTGAAATTTTGTATGTTTTCCTTTTTCTTCATGTGCCTTATCCCATTTTAAAACTAAATCTCCCATTTGAAAAAAAAAAATTTGTCATTATGTTTGAATCAAAAGAGGATTTTATTAGTGCTTGATGATGATCATGGATTTTCTTAGCTTGTTCTCGTTGTTATTCTAATTTAATTATTTCCATTTGTCTTAGTTGTATGGAGGAAGTAGGTACTTCATCAATGTACTGTATTAAAGACAAGGAGGGAATGACTAAGTGAGTTGGAAGAACCACTTCCTTCCCATAAACTAAATTAAAGGGAGAAGTGTCGATCGAAGCTTTTTTCGTTATTCTATCTGCCCATAGAGCATTTATCAAAGCTTTATGCCAATTCTTTTGGTTTTGGTCAACTGTTCTTTTAATAATCCTGATTAGGTTTTTGTTTGTTGACTCAGCTAACCCATTACCTTGCGGATAGTAATTGGCCGAATATTTTAGTTTGAACCCTCTTTTAAGTGAAAATTCCATCATTGCATTTCCAAAAACGTATGATGCATTATCAAACATTAAAGTTGATGGAAATATAAACCTAGTGATTATAAATTGATCTATGAATTCAATAATATTTTCAGAATTAGCTGTCTTGAGAGGAACTGCTTCTACCCATTTAGTAAAATAATCTGTTGTCGTGAGGATGTATCTATGTTTCTTAGAAGAGTGAGGAACGATCTCACCTATTATGTCTAAGCCCCACTGAGCAAACGGTTGCTCGATGTTTACTGGTTGTAGTGGCAGGGATGGTTTCCTTTGTCTCCCAGCAGTAGTTTGGCAGACTTGGCATTTCCTCACGTAACTATGTGAGTCTTTGAACAGCGTAGACCAGTAATATCCTGCACGTAAAATTTTATGTGCAGTAGCATCTCCAGCGTAGTGTTCGCCTGCTAGTCCATCGTGGAGTTCCTGCAAAACCTTTTCAGCTTCAACTTTTTCCAGACATCTGAGAAGAACAGAATCATAATTTTTTCTAAAAAGAATATCATTTATGAGCTGATATTGTTTAGCTTTTAATCTCAGAGCTCTTTTCTTAGTGTGATCAAGGTGTGTTGGAGCATACCCGTTCTTAAGAAAATAAATGATGTTAGCGTACAATGATTCTGCATCATTTAGGCTTACCTCACACACTTGTACCTCTTCAGATGAATTTTCAGAAATTTGCGATGCTCCAGCCAACATTTTGCAGAAGCCTTGACCTCTTACAATGTTTGCTGGTTTGATTTCAAGGTCGTATTCCTGCAAAGCAGTGATCCAATTGGCTCTTTTCTCACCCACATCCTTCTGTACTAGAAGATTTCTTACCGCTGGAAACAATACTATGATCTTAGTATGGGTTTTAAGTAAGAAGGGTCTGAAATATTTGACATCTTTGAAAACGGCATAAGCCTGTTTCTCCACGTTAGAATAATTGAGTTCAGCACCTTATAAATTTGAGCTGAAAAACGCGATTGGAGCTTCCGCTTTTTCTTGATTTGCTTGAGTTAGAATCGCAACATATGATTTCTCTGAGGCAAATGTGTATAAAGTAAAAGATTCTGAAAAATTCGGGGTTGCTAAAGGCGGAGCATTAATAATAGCTTGCTTGATCAGGTTGAATGCTTCATGTTCATCTTGACCCCATTTAAAATTTGAATTCTTTTTAATCATGTTTTGCAAAGGAGATACAATTCGTGAAAAATCTGGAACGAATCTCCTTACGAAATTGATTTGACCAAGAAAAGATTGCATGGCTTTTTTATTATGAGGTAGGGATATTTTAGGAATTTCTTTGATTCTGTCAAGATCAATGTGAATACCAGATTTTGACACTATGAATCCTAGAAGTTTTCCTTCACTTAATGCGAAAAAAGATTTCTTTGGGTTAAGTGAAATTCCATACCTTAAACATCGTTGAAAGATTTGTTTTAAATCTTTGAGATGATCAATTCACTTCTTGGAGTACACTGTTATGTCATCCAAATAAATCACTACAGACTTATTGACTAAACCCTTGAATGTGATGTCCATGGCTCTTTGAAATGTAGCGGCAGCATTGATCAAACCAAATGGCATCTTTCAATATGCGTATGTGCCCCATTTAGTTCTGAATGTGGTTTTCAACTGATCATCGGGTCGTACCAGCACTTGATTATATCCTGAAAATCCATCTAAGAAAGACATCAGTTCTGAGCCTGCTACTGCCTGTAGTATTTTTTCCATAGGTGGAAGAGGAAAATTGTCCTTTTGGCAGGCTTTGTTAAGATTCCGAAAATCAATGCAGATTCTAATATCTCTGTTTTTATTTCTAACGGGTACCAAATTGGAGACCCATTTGGAATGTCTGACGAGGAAAATTATTCTGGCTTTCAATAACTTATTTAGCTCAGTTTTTATCTGATTTTCTAAATTGGGGTGGATTTTTCTTAGTTTTTGTTGGATAGGGTTTTCATTATTGATCATAGGAATAGTATGCTGAATGATAGAAGTGTCGTATGTATTTATTTCATCATAATTCTAGGCAAAAAAATTTGCATATTGTCTCAAAAGACGAATATACTCTAGTTTTTCTTCAGGGGCTAGGCCGAGGCCTAGATTAACGTTTTGTGGTTTATCATCGGTCCCTAGGTTTACTAATTCGTAGTTCAAAGTTGAACTGTAGAGATTTGAATTGGTAGACCTTTTAAACCGATTTTTCAAGTCGTATAAGTCTTCTAACTTAACCACCGATTTAGGTATAGCATTATCAGTGCTATTTGGTTGTATTTGTTGATCATGATGGTCTTCGTCAATTATTTGATTAGAGCAGGATCCTTCAGAAGTGAGGAAATTTACAATACCAGGATCGTCATTGAATACTCTCCAATTTGTAACGTTGTCAGGGATGGACAGTCTAAAGATTAATTCTATTGAGAATCTATCTGGACTAAAATCTTTGGAGGGAATAAGCTTAGAGGCTACGTTAGCCAAAAGGTTTGTGCTTGCGTTTTGGAGTCTCGGGATTGACGAAATATTAAATGCTATGAAATGCTCAGTCAGATCTTGTACTAAATATTGATAGTGTTTTAAATGACCAAATAAGCAATGTATAGTGTTATGTACCTGTTTGACGACAATTTCAGAGTCTCTGAAGACTTGAAGATACTTGACATTGAACCCGATTTCTTTGTACAGGCCTTGCACCAAGGCCTTGTATTATGCTGTATTGTTTGTGCAATCGAATTTGAGTCTGCATGTAAGCATGGTCTTATTTCCTTCTGGGCTAATCAGAACGCATCGTGATTCTACTCCTTCTTTAGATTTAGAGCCATCAAAATATAATTTCTAAAACAAAGATGTATTTACAGGTTTATCTAAAAAATTAACACACTTTGAACTATCAGTTTGGAAAAAAAAATCGACTTGGAACAAAACTGAATTTTCTAAGTAAGGTGATGTCTGAGCATTGAAATTGACGAGAAAAGAATCTATCGAATAATTGCCTATGATACTGTTGTTATAAGCTATTGCTTCATTTTCTCCTTCCAATTCCGTTACTATGTATTTCTGGTGTAACTCTCGTTCAACCTTTATTTGATTCGGTTTACCGTTGTAGGGTAACCGCATGTGTGACCAATTGGTAGTGAAGTATCCATGGAGTTTCTCGGACCAATCTCTGCTGAGAATTAGGGCATAGAATTCTGGGATATCAGCCACTAGAATGTCAATAACCTGACATATCTTCGGATTGGATGATAAGCTTATGGTTACTTAATTAAGTTCACTAGTCACTTCGACTTGAGATCGATCGAGTTGAACTATGCGCACTGCGGATTTTTGTGGTTGAACATTTAACTTGGCACATATTGATCTGGGTAAAATATTCGATGAAGCACCGGAATCTATCAAACAATTGTGCACATTTTTGTTGAAAATTTCATAAGTGATAAGAAACAGGGGAGTGTGAGATCTCGATCTTCCTCCAATTAAGGCGATGTCGCTTGGGTCAATCTTATTGACCGTGTTGGTTGGAGGTCTTCCCATGTTGTGGGAAGCTTGAGAGAGTACAGAGGTAGGTAAAGATGCAATAGGCACGGCATGAAATTCTTTCATCATTATCTTTTGTTAATGTTTCAACCTGCTCAATTCGTATAGGGTAATATTAGCCCTAGTCTTTCTCATGTCATCTATAATATTGTACTCCATTTCATCCGACACTATCAATGTTTTTGATGGAGTTATTTGATCTTCTTGGACTGGGCTAGATGAGTCGCTTTAGTTGTTAATTTCTTTGTTGCGACTTTATCTTTTGTTGCAGGGCTTGCGCCCTTTTGCTTAGGGGTAGTTTGGGGAGGGTCAAGCTGGTTTTTGCTTCGTGTGCTAACTGGAAATACTTCTTGATCTTCTTCTTGTGGGAGGATGAAATCCCACATTCCTTGTAATTCCACAACTTCTTCGTCATCAGTCAGCCCTTCAATGGCACCTTCTTCTTCTTCTTCTTCTTCCTCAAATTCAACATTTGAAATGGAATTGGGTGGTTTTATATCCGTTGAAGGACCTCTTTTAAAAGCTCTATAGGGTTTTTTCGAAGAAGTTTCTGCTACTTGTTTTTTTATGTCAACCATCTCATTAGACATAGTTTTTAGAACTTTCTGCAATCCTTCCAAATCAAAAGGGTCTTTCGCTTGTTTCTTTTTGGGGTCTTCTTTGAAGGTGATTTTTTAGATTTGCGTTCTTCTATCGTGGATCTTTTTTCCAGGGCTATTACGCGTTTCTCTACTGCTATCACCTCTGTCATGTTTTCAACTAAGGTTGTTTTATTTGCTCTATCCACGAAGATTGTTGTGTTCGATGGTAAAGCAGTAATATACCATTCACATCGTACTTCTTCGCTGGGTCGGGAAGCAGTAGGAATTTTGTTGAGAATTTTATTGAACCGTAAATTGAAATCTTTGATAGGTTCTATAGCTTTGGCTTTAAGATTGGATAGGTCATTGATTAACGTTGTCATTGATCTGTCATCACCAAACTTGGTGAGGAACTGATTCTGGAAGATATCCCAACTTGTCATAGACCCAGAGGGTAATGAAAAGTACCATGACCGGGATGTTCCTTGCATTGTATAGGGAAAAAGCCGAACAACAACGTCTTCATTAGTAACTCCGTTGAGATTGACAGAAAGCATGAAATTGCTTATGTGTTCTTCTGCTAGCATGCCTACTTCTGGATTGAATTTGGGTAGCCATTTCTCAGGATGGGCCGGTATTGGGTTCAAGGGCGCAGACATTAAAACTGCCCCGGGGTTGTTCCATGGAGATTGGGGCATTATTGAGCTGCTAGTAGAGGAAAGTGTAGAAGATGATCCCTGCGGATAGGAAGATGAAGATACTATGATTGTAGATGATTGAAGAGGGGTTGTGAGAGTTCCGGTAGACGGATGGATGATGATTTGGGATGAAGGCGTGGGTGGATGACTTCGTGGTGAGGTAGTTGAAATGGATGATGTAGATGAAAGAGTCTCACTGTCAGATTCTAGCGGTAATTTCCTGGCTCTTTTCCTGGTGGGAAGAAGCAACTCAGTTGGCTGAATGCCAAATTTTTTATTCTTTAACCTGGTCAAGGGATGAGCAGGATTGTACTGCGAAGTCACACTGCTTTGAGATTTATCAGACCTTTGAGGAGAAATGAAAAATTCCTGAAGTTTGTGAATCAGGGATTCAACTTCAGGGGTTTTAATGATAGATTGGTCTGAAATATTAGGGGATGTAGCAACGTTTGATAATCGAGCGACTTCTGATCCTGGATTTAAACGTACTTGGGAAATCGGGGGAGATGATGAGGGCGATTTACTCTCAGAATGGTATTTAGATTTAGATTTAGGTGCCATTCATAGTTTAGGCCCTCCTTCTAGTGCCAAATATGTTGAAGCCCCGAAAATCAGGTCGACAACAAGGGGGATACTCACCCTGTCCAAACCTTGGTTGACAGCTCCTTATCCGTTCGGTATAGTGAGTCCAACTGGGGATAATGGGACTATTTTCCCAATCTAAGGGTGTGTGTGTGTAGAATTGGATGTTGCTGATCTATAGTTCATATCTGAGCTACTTTAATCTAACTCTATGCTATTGTAATATAATGAAAACAACACATCTAATCTATGCTAACCCGGGGTGTAATTCTTCTATTACGTGATATAAAGAGATTGCAAATAATAGCTGGTAATAAAGATCATTCAACAATTATAAGAATATAAATCAGTTAAGATGAACCACTTTGCATAAAAAGTTAGGCAAAACAGTTGTGAACAACATATCGCATAATAAGTTATTCACACATTAAACATAAATAAATGGCTCCACCATACAAAAGTGCCAAATGGTAACACAAACATTCATTTAATAACATATAAACAACTAAAAATTGTATATTGCTTTAAGAATATAAGCAGGAAATGATCAAGAGATAAAAGTACCATTTATGACTGGTCCTACTCATAAGCTTCAAGCAACAATGATTTATCTTTCCTTGTTCTAATATCTACTAATAGTACAGAAGTGCAACATCAGTAGCAGATATCAAATGCAAACATCAATAAATCTCGATCCTTCCATTCATCAAACCCTCCTTTGAGGGTGCAAAAGTGCATGTTCTGAGGATAATTTTTTGAAAAATTTCTGGACCCCTCTCTAAATGCATGAGAAGGGTTTAAATACTGTTAACTAAATAACCTAATTACACAAATTTAGGATACGGTTTTTTAAATGACCGCTCTCTTTCTAAGCAAACTTATTTCTAAAAATCGAATCTAATTCCTAACTATCTCTGCATTTACTCCTTGATGTTGCAAGCAATCAACATTTGCCTGGGAAGAGTCGGCTGGTTGCTTTCCGCTTTTGTTTGAGTCAAGAAAATAGGAATGGCAAGTGCTGGCACTATTTTTTAGTAAATTAGAAGATATTTTTAGGGATCATCCTCTTGTCAGGTGATTTCACTACGTATATACTTGGTAACATCCCAAATTTCCCTCAAATTGCTTCTGCTCTTGCTATCTTGGCTTCCGGACTTGTGGTGTGTTTTTTGTCTGTTGTGCCTTTTCCTTTTCCAGGGGTAAGCTTTTTCATAATTTTGTAAACATGCTGTTTTTTGTGAGATTTTTTACCTTGAGTGTTGGATCACCCATTGATATCAACATCTATTCAGTAATGGTATGGAACCTATGGTTCCGCTGCATGTGGTATTCGTTTATGAGGGGATCTCTTCTCTGTCTCCGAGTCTTGATGCTTTTCCTTTTTCCTTAGATGTTTCCTGTTTTTCATTCCTGTAGTTCACACAAAGGAAAAAAGAGTTACAACAATAAATATTGATGCGAAAGCTCTAAGCTCTACGGATGCATAAAATAATGTCACCCATTGTGAACTAACTCTTCGAAAAACATAAAACTGTCCTTCATTAACACTTTTGGTGTATGTTCATTAATTTCGTTTAAGGCGCGCGCTCATTTTTTGGTTTATGGACAGTTTTTCTTGAATGTTGGGCCGAGGAAAATTTGCAATGGGTGGTTCTTGCATTTCATTATCGTGTTATCGCATTTTCTTCAAGATCGCAGATCGCAGATTGCAGATCGCATTCACCGTAAGATCGCAGATCGCAGATCGCATTCATCACAAGATTGCAGATCACATTCATCGTAAGATCGCAGATCGCATTCATCGTAAGATCGCAGATCATATTAAACTATTGTGTGCTTCTCTATGTGATGTTGCGATATGCGATGTCGCATATCGGCCATCGGAGAATTCTCAAGATCTTCATTTATGGGTGCTTCTTGATGTATGCGATGCGATGGATTTCGCGTCACTTTTTCGCATTTTTTATGGTGCTCATAAAGAAATGTTTTACTCTCTTCTAGCAATGCGATATATTTCTGAGTTCAATACAAAAAGGATTTTTTGAATTTTTACTAAGGGTCCCCCCTTGTTTAATGTTATTCCTAACACTAAATAAGGAGGGGGGTTGTTGGTGGCCACAACAGAAGCATATATCTGGACAGAATTTCACTAAGAACATTAGCGCTTCGACGAGTTTCCAATAGTCGGTGGAATTTTGTAAAACAAGTCCAACAAAACCACTGCTTAACTTCTTAAATTCAAGCTCCATCGGGGTAGGCACAGGCTTGCAGTCCACAATACCGAATCTTTCCAATATCTTCACCACATATTTTCCTTGAGATAGGAAAATTTCCCCTGGATTATGCCACACTTCAAGTCCTAGGAAATAGTGCATCGGTCCTAGGCCTTCATTTCAAATTCAGAAGCCAACTTCCTCTTACATTTGTGAATGAGATGGTCTACACCTATTAGAAAGAGGTCATCCACATATAGCACTAGTATGAGAGGTTTTTCATCTTCAACCTTAAAGTAAAGGTTAGGATCAGCTTCACTCCTATTGAATCCTAACTTCATCAAGTAGCTATCGATCCTCTCATACCATGCTTGGGGTGCTTGCTTCAGCCCATAGAGAGCCTTCTTCAACCTGCATACATGATATTTTTTATCATGAATCTCAAATCCTTCGGGTTTCTCCATGTAGACCTCTTCTTTGATCGAACCATGCAAGAATGCAGTCTTGACATCCATCTAATGTAGGTTCCATCCTTGTGAAGCCACAAGGGCTATGATCGAGCGGATGGTCATATATCTGGCAATAGGTGCAAATATCTCATCATAGTCTATACCTTCCTTCTAGAAGAAGCCACGAGAAAAAAAACAAGCCTTATACTTTTACGTACTTCCATCTGTTACATGCTTTATCTTGTAAAGCCATTTAGAAGTGACAATTATCGTGTCTTGGGGTTTGGGAACTGCTTCCCAAACATCATTCTTCATAATAGACTCATATTCTTCAGACATAGCATCCTTCCATACTTGATGCTTGACGACATCTGAGAATGATGAAGGCTCATTTTGTATGATCGTGCTCATGATAGTTAGGTATCCCTGATACCTGTTAGGTTTCTTACTTTCACAGAAGGTTCCTCGGGGTGCAGCATGTCCTTCAGCATCATCAAGTAGCCCCCTAAGCCATGAAGGCCTCTTCCTAGAAGAGGAAGGCTCATGTGGAGGAGGATCAATTTGATCCATGGGTTCTTCAACATCAAGCATTGTTTCATCATCCTTTTCTTTCGATTCCCTGATGTCAGCTTCTTGAGGGCTCCTCAAATTCGGAAGATTGTCCACCTTGCTAAGAGCCATATCTTTGTCAAAGGTGACATCACGACTAATCATGACTTCCCTTTGACTAGCTACATAGATTCTATAGTCCTTAGTATTTTCTCCATAGCCCATGAAGATTCCTTTATTTCCAGATGCACCTAATTTATTCCTTTTCTCCTTTGGCACATGAAAATATACAAGGCTTCCAAAAATTCTAAAATGAGATACATCAGGTTTCTTACCGATGAACATTTCTTCAGGAGTCTTGGAACACCATTCTTGATGGGGGCGTCGATTTTGTACATATATAGTGTTGTTTGTAGCTTCTTCCCATAGAAACTTCGGAAGTCTTTGATCATGGAGCATGGCACGGACCACTTCCACAATCATATGGTTCTTCCTTTCCACCACACCATTTTGCTCAGGAGTATATGGTGTAGTAGTCTCCCTCTTAATGCCAGCCTCTTTACAAAAATCATGGAACTCGTTAGATTCATATTCAGTCTCATTATCATTCCTTCACATTTTTATCTTCTTTTCGGTTTGATTCTCGATCAAGGCTTTGAAGTGTCGAAACCAAGAGAACACTTCATCCTTCTTTTTCAAGAAGTATATCCACATTTTTCGAGAATAGTCATATGTAAAAGCAAGGTAATATGAATATCCTCCCAAGGAGTTTACAGGCATCATACCAGATATGTTTGAGTGAACCAATTGTAATATATCATAGGTCTTGCTTTGGCTTAAGTGGAATGGTCCCCTTTTGAGCTTTCCTTTGACACATCCCAGACATATACCTTCTTTCTCTACTCAGAATTCAGGCATCCCTGTTACCATTTGTCTTACATCAGGTAGAGCTTTGTAATGAAAGTGGGCAAACCTCTGATGCCAAAGTTTAGACTGAAGAGATGTGTCAGAAGACATGACACCCAATGGACTTCCACCGACCTGATATAATGAATCAACTTGAAACCCAAGAGTGAATGCATATTTAACATTATTTTTCCATATAGGTACCTTGCCGTAGCTGAAGGTTACCTTGTAGCCTTTGTCTTCCATTGCCAAGATGGGCACGAGGTTCTTTTTGAGGTCACATACATTTAATACATCCTGTAAGTGGATTGTATTACCTTGATTCAATTTGAGAGAGACATTTCCTACACCTTTCATGGGATATTTCATATTATCTCCAAGGACAATTTCCAGGTTAGTTTCTTTCTCTATCAAATTATGGAGAACTTCTTTGTAACCAATGAAGTGCCTTGAGGTACCACTATCAATGAGCCAAATTCCCATTGAGTCCGAAGGAGCAGAGGTAGATAGAGTAGCTGGTATATAATATTCATCCTGCTTATTTCTCATAAGCAAAACTTGATTTGCATCATTAACTTTAAAATAAATTCACCAGTCTATCGTAGATTTCCTTGGAGGTGTGCCGATCGGAGATGCAAGCCACCAAGTGGTTGTCGATAGAGCTTCTTTATTTTGACTTCTCCGGTTTTCCATTTGTTCCTGGTAGTAGCAGATGCATTTGATGGAGGCTCAACAATATTACCTCTCACATGGTCCAACACTCCTTGATCTTCCAAGGTTATATCGATAGACATCTTCCATCTGTGATAGTCAGCTTTCTCACGGAGTTTGTCATCAACAGGGAAGAGTGTTGAGGACCCCATAGTTCTTTTAGGATAGCCTTGCCATTCTTCTCTTCAGTGATTGCTCTTGCTCTTGCTCTGGCTTTGTCTTCACCTCAGCTCTGATACCATGTTAATTTATGGTATGTTCTATGCTTATAACAATTTACTTATCTTTCTTTATTATTATCCAGAGATTAGCAATCACATGTACATAAATTAAAGTGCAGATAGAACATGAAGCGATCAATAGAAAACAATCCAAGACAAGAGACACATAATGTGGCGGCTAGCCAGGGACAAACCCCAATTTGGGGAAACCCTTTGATCAAATATTCCTTTATCTTCAATAATCCATTAGAGAGAAATATTACATAAATCTGATTTACATCAGCAGCAACAAACCCTAGATCAGCCAAACTAGGGCAAACAACATCTTGCAAATCGATCGTTAGACCGGCTTGATTCCACCACCAAAAAAATGTGGCATTCAGAGGAGATCCAGATGGACCTACAACGTAGTTGAGAGAGGTAGGCTGATGGTCAATGCTGGTCAAACTTTGATTCTACAGTTGCATCCCTAAAACCTACACCTTCCTTCCACATGTGTGAGAGAGAGCCTCTTTTCTGTGCAGTAGAGAAGAGCCTATTTTCTGTGCAGGAGAGAGAGAGATGTGATGAGATGAGTGAGTGAAAATGACGAAAAGTCCTCCTATATTTATACACAACTTTTGATGTTTGAATAGATGAAATTGTTGGGCTTATGAGCCTACATGAGTTGTAGGTCGGCTTGATAATTATTCCATAATCAAAGTAAATTCATATCTCCATAAATACTTATAGGAATCGGATGATATTTAGATCAATCCTACACCTCTCAATGAGAGGAATCTAATAGAAATATTATTAGCCTTGAATAAGATGACCCACATGGAGTTTGGCTCTAGTTTCCAATTTTAACAGACTCTAACTTAGAGTCAGAACATGCATCTGATTCTGAAGCCTTCAACTCAACCACCAATGACTACTTGACCCAACACTCACTTGTGTTGTGAATGATGCTTTTATGAAACTCACACCACTTTCCTATGTCCTTCTTTGACTTCGTGGTGTTGGTATTTTCTTGTGGCTTCAATGGGTTGTCTTGGGTCACCCTGCATTGGCTTTGTCATTTATTCTCCAATTTGGGGGCACCTTATCCTTACTTCAGATTCTCAGATCCAAAGTCTCGCCTCTTTTATTTATACTTTTGCTTGATCTTGACAGTGTATCGATACGTCGTGCTGAGCAAGGAGATGTTTAGGAAGTCCATCTCATCCCATATGTACCTGTGTAAGAAGCTACAGTACTTGAGTACCAAATGTTTCTCAGAATCCTTTATACCCAACTTCGTGTGAAGGGTATGAAAAATATTGCTAAAATCCGACACATCTTGGTCCCTTCCCTGCCACGGCGTGGTCCACATTATGTATTTATCCTCATAGCTCCTAACAGGGTAGTACTGCTCCTTGATGGCATTCCAAAATGAATTCCAAGTGGGTGCAACCAAAAATAGTGATGGTGTACTTTCGTCCTTCTTCCCACAGCAGGCTTGCCACCATTCCTTCACGTAGGGGGTAGCTTTAACAAGTGCAAAAGTAATATTTTTCTGGTTGGAAAAAATAATGAACAAAAAAATATACTTCTAGCAGATTTAACCATTTATCTACGACGTCCACGTCTATTTGAACCTCAAATATGGGGATGTCAAAGTTAAATTGTACCTTAAAGGGTGTGGCACTTCCAGAGTAGTTGTAGGAAGGAGATGCATCACCCTTGGGTAGTCGATAAAGGGTATGGGCAAAGTTTTACATCGTCGTGTTCCTCTATTGCTTGAGGGCTTCTTTGAGCAAGATTTTGAAAGGATCTCATGCCCCCTCATATTTCTTCTCTTCCACCATGGGAGGCCGTCGTGATTTTCTAGGCTGGTCTTGCAAAGGTTTCACTAGTTTGAGCCCTAACTCCTTATATCTTGACCTCGTTAGGGACATGCAAAGAAAAACATAGAAAGGGTATACTGCTGTGATACCACTGATATGAACATAAACATGAACAAAATAAATTACAAATATAACCATAAATATAGATATTCAGTAGAAATAATACTTCATTTCTTTAATTTCAAATACTAAAATATGTTTAAAAACAAAAATGGAAATAAGCTAGCTCGGGAGATGGTAGCTTATCTCTCAGAAGAGATGTGGAGGCTACATGCCTCTACACTATGTTACAATGAGGCTTGAAGGCCTATTTATTATTGAGAAATAATGGAAAACCCTAAACATCCAAAAACTAACCTTGGGAGATGAAGCACCAAAACTATGGGCCCCTTCTGGGTAAATTGGTACATCAACTTCTGAGGGTTGTAACTTTGGCATACAATCTCCATTCGACACGCAAAATACCTCGTTATAAAGAAATATCTAAGGAATATAACTTATCAATGGAAAACACTTGATAAAAATCATTGTTGGCCTTGATTTTCCCTAAACAACGTCATTTAGGGCCTCAAAACAGCTCCATAGGACTCGAATAACTGCCAAAAATAGTACACTATGCTAGAATTAAGGAAACTGAATAACTAAAAGAGATAGTGGTGGGGGTCCAAGTGGAATAGATAGGTGGCTACAAAAATACACCTGGACCAATCATCCCCCCTTAGGAAGAAATGGCCATTGTGTTGAGTGCCTCCATGGGATGGAGAAACTTCTGTTGAACTTGGTCACTGGTGAGGCACTTGCCTTGGTGCAAGAGTTAGCCAACTTTGACTACCCGATATAGTTAGATATTATACTGGTGAATGCTCTTGACCTATGTTTCCATAATCTGATCAATTTTGGCTTGTTCCATGTATTCTGGGTTTAACTTTGTTTGTGTGAGATGTTCTGCGATGTCAAATGTATCTAGTAATTTTGGGAAGTATGGTTGAAGGCGGTCAACATTGAACACTGTGTGCAGGCCAAGGAATGGGGGAATGCTGAGCTCAAAATCATTGTCTCACATAGCCTTGGTAATGGTATAAGGACCATATTGGAGTGGTATGATCTTTTGATGGGCTCCAGTAAGGCGTTATTTCTGTAAATGCAACCAAACTTTGTCGCCCACCTAAAACTTGTGTGAAACCCGATGTCAATTAGGTAGTTTCTTGTACATGACATTTTCCATAATGGAGCAACGATATATTAGTATGTTAGGTAGAGGTGTTCTAGGAGTCAAATCGAATGAATGCTTGACCTGATAGTGCAAGGGTACACCTATGGGTGAGGAGAAGATGTCCCTGTATTCTTCCATGACCATATACACCTACTTCTGTTGTGTGGAGGAACCCTTCCTGGGGGCCATGGACGTGCATATGATCTTCCCCTTTGAAAGAAAATGAGAAAGAAAACAAATTTTCTAGTTTGGGATATGATTTTACTGCATTTCTTAGCAGAGATCAAAGAGATGGCAGTAGGTGGAGCTACCTGCAGCATCATGTGTAATGTATTACCCAAAGAAATAATAATAGAGTGAGGTCTCGACTAATATATAACATGTCACTTCCATAAGTATGGTCTTCCTAATAATACATTACAAACATCAAGAGGAGAAACATTATACAATACCTCATCCATGAAGGCTTGATGTTATAGGGAAGATGACACTGGTGGTTGACTTGGAGATCTCGTCCTTCGTGAAGCCACCTGATGTTGTACCATTGCCAATGTGTTGTAGTTCATAGGCCCAACCACTTCATGACCTCTACTAAACTGAGGTTCTTTTGGCTCCCATTGTCTACAATAAATTATAGCGACGAACGTTTTACTCACATCTGTGAGTGGAAGAGACACCCCCCCTTCTCTAGATCTTCAGGCTCATTCTTTTGGATATTGGTGGTGGAAACAATGGAACTGGGCTTTGAATGAATAATATTTTTCCCTTTTTCATTCCTCTTGTTTGGTTTTGATTCAAAGTCAGAACATGCATCTAATTCTGAAGCATACAACTCATCCACCAACGACTTCTTGGCCCAAAACTCACCTTTTTTGTGAGTGGGGCTCTTATGAAACTCACACCACTTTCCTGCGTCCTTCTATTATTTCATGGTGTTGTTGTTTTCTTACGGCTTCAATAGGTTGTCTTAGGTCACCCTACCTTGGCTTTGTTCTTTGTTCTCCAGTTTGGAGGCTGATTTCCTTTGCCTCAAATTAACAAATCCAAAGTCTCGCTTCTTTTGTTTAAACTTCTACTCAATCTTGACAACGTATCTCTATGCCATACTGAGTGAAGAGATGTCTAGAAGATCCGGCTTGTCCTATTTGTACCTGTGTAGGAAATTGCATTACTTGAGTACCAAATGTTTCTTAGATTCCCTGATACCCAAATTTGTGCTAAATATATGAAAAATATTGGTAAACTTTGGCACGTCTTGGTTCCATCCCTACCACAACGTGGTCCAGTTTATGTATTTATCCTCATAGCTCCTGATAGTGTAGTACTTCTCCTTGATGGCATCCTGGAATGAATTCCATGTGGGTGCATCTGAAAATAGTGAGGGTGTACTTTCATCGTTCTTCTCACAGTAGGTTTCCCACTAGTCCTGAACATGGGGGGTGGCTTTGAAAAGTGCAAAAGTAATCTTTTCCCAACTGGAAAAATCATAAACATAAAAATATCCTTCTAGTAGATTTAACCATTTATCTACAGTGTCCACATCTATCTGAACCTAAAATATGGGGATGTCAAAGTTAACTTGTACCTTAAAGGGTGTGGCGCTTCAAGAGTAGCCGCTGAAGGATGTGGGAAAAGTTTTCCATCATCGTGTTCCTCTATCACTCGAGGGATTCTTTGAGAAATATTTTGAAAGGATCTCCCACCCCCTGATATTTCTTCTCTTCCGCCATTGGAGGCCATTGGGATTTGCGAGGCTAGTCTTGCAAAGGTTCGACTAGTTCGAGCCCTAACTCCTTATATCCTGACCTAATCTGGGGCATGCAAAGAAAAATAGAGAAAATCACACCGTTATGATAACACTGTGTTGACACAGCGAATTTCTCTATGCCAACAAAGGGGAACCAACCCAATCACAAACCCCAATTAGATCTGCTTTCGTTTGGAATGGCTAGTTCCAACGAGTTTCAAAGGATCCCATAAACTGTTATAGGTGTTGAAATATTTCTCCCTGGAGGAAGAATTCCATTAAATCAACAAAAGAAATAGCTAACCTATATGAATCAAGTCCTATCTATATTGATTCTACCTACTTATGCTAGTCCTAACTATTCTAATCTATCTTGCTGGAGCATAATAAAGGAGATTAAACATCATATATAGATTCCAAGTCCAAATGAATCAATTACTGAGTTCACCGATGAACAAGGATATATTTCAGCTAAATTGCAATCTCATTATTCATACAAGAATACACACTCTTTTTTCTACAAATAAAACTTGACATTGATGTTTAATATAGCTTCGAATCAGAGACCGCTCATGAGTTAACCATGATAACGAATTATATTCAAATAACCAAGACTAGTCATAAGCTCTCTGTTATCACTGTGCAAAAAAACAAAACATTTATATCCTCATGCCAGTCACAACACCCTGATTCCAAACATAAAAGAAAAAAAAATGAATTTGAAAAAAGGCTTCTTCTTAACCGAAACAATATTCTTTATTAGCATAATAAAATTGACCCCTCTTCTACCAGAAAAAGTCCTTCACCCATATCTAGAGGTAATAGTTATGCTGCAGGAAAGCTGACCCTCTGTCTCCACTGACTTTCCACCTTCCTGTGCTTTTCAATATACAAACATAGAATGGTCAATGAAATCGCTGACACGTCAAGGCCACATTTGCTGGAGTGTTTTGTTTCCTGGAGGAAATGAATGGATGCCAATTGAAAGAAGAATGACTGCAAGCCAACTCTTCACACATGTATCGACTGAACGTTATTCCCTATTATTTCCTGAAGGCAAATGAAGACATTGCGCTCGTCATCAAACATATGGCATGATTTAAGGTGTATTTGAAGGTAACAACCACTTGATGGATTTGCACTGTTAGGAGTACCTCCACTTAACATAGATAATGCCTCCATTATGCGTTGTGGTGGTTCCATATCCCTTTCTTGCGGAGTATTGCAATATCGACATCAATGGTGTGGAGGTCTCATCTAGAGTCCCTAAAGCAATGTATAAACCCTTATACCAACATCTATTCTACTTCATGTCTTCTCAGAATTTCAGGGCATCCTACCCCATTCTATCCCAAAACCACGACACATGGCAATGAAAGTCCAGCTGGTAGAGGTATCATGTGGACTAGGCATGTTTTTCCTGCGATGATCATTCAAAGGTTGCACTACCAATCCCTTTGCACCTTTCATTGTGACCCTTCATGATTCTTATGCATCAGCTCACCAACCTTGATTTTCTTCTCTTTGTCCTTGCCTGCATGAATGATCAACATTAGCTATGATTACGAGAGATATGATAGAAATGCCTAAAAAAAACCTTACCTTCATAAAAAAATTCATAAAGAGACAAAGTCTGCAACTAGGGTTTATATGAGTCCCTCCGGATCTAAATATCAAGAGGGCATGATGATTTTTTGGGGAATGATGATTAAAAAATGGAGTGCAACCATAATTAATAAAACATTGAACTGTCCAGCTTTGAGGACATAATTCCATTTGAAAACTACATTATCATTCAGAGAGACACAAGATCAAACTTCTCGAGGGGTCCATTCAAATTTGCCCCCAGAGCAGGTTTTAATAGGGTGGTGGTTGTGGCCATAATAAAAGCTTAAAGAAGTGTTGTTCCCTTGAGGGAACAACAACTGTTCCCTAGAGGGAACAACTAAAACACTCCAAACAGGTGTTATTCCCTTTAGGGAACATCAAAAACACTTGAAAAATGTAATAGTGTTGTGGCCACAACAAAATGGCGAACCGCTAGGTGAACCATTTATCTCTGTTACCAAATAAACTTTGATCCGTAGATCATCAGGGTGTTAAGATAAACTCAAAATTCAAACTATATATATGGGCATACATGTGTTCCACTTCAACATTAATCACTTTAGGTGGGATAAAGACAAATAGCTTCTACTTACTGAGAGGTTTTTGATAGACATTCTCCAATGGTCGTATTATGGGATTTATTGACCCTCCTCTAACTGTTTTCTACTTTCAAAATCCTTTTGAGGCCATCACTAGTTTGTCAATCCCTGTTTATCTATGTACCTTAGCTCTTTATCATGCATAAAGCTTGACAAATATATGTAGATATATTTATCTGCACTTTATGTAAGAATTTTTTAGTGCTATACTTTCATATGATAGAATGGGACGCAGTCATGGATCATGCCATATTTTTAAACCGCTTAAGCAAGATTGGGCTTGCTGTGTCAACTAGTACTCTGAGTCCAGCAACAGTCCCTACTCTAACCAGCTTCCCAAATAACCTGTCCTTCTAGATTGGCACAAGGACTCGACATTTCATTTTCTTTTAAATAAGTCCTAGTTTCGGGCTTAAGGACTAGAAAACAATTGAATTTGCCACAAGATATATAACAACGAGCTTAGCCCATGAAAGGAGGTTTACTTGTAGATGACAGATATTGGAAATTTAGTGTGGTGGACAGAACTAATGGAGAATGACTACAAATCTCATAGGAAAGTATAGGCTAGGTCTAGGCAGGATTTAAAAAAAAATGCAACATTTCGCCATGCCAGTCCAACCATGGTTACAAATTTTTTCATTTTTTAAAGATGTCCCTACATGCTTCGGGTGTCTAGGTTATCAAAAAATCCTACCTAGTTCCCAACAGATTCCGATGAGTGGCTTCAATTTGAATTTTACCGCTAATTTTCTAGTTCTCGTAGGCTCATTGAAGGTTTGGTTGATTTGCAAGGTAATAATGAATTTAGGATCTATAGACTCACTAGCAGGTTAATGAGGGAAGCGAAAGGTTGAAGGTAGCGAATGAGGGAAATAGGAAGAGAGTTATAAAAGGTGAAAATGAGACTAAAATACCGAAATCAGTTGACTAAAAAGGACTAAAATTCAAAAAATAAGGAAGATAAACAAGCGCAAGACAAGAACAAACAAGATGAAAATATAACTAAGCTAACAACAAAATAAAATGAATCCTAACCTACTTGGGAGGTAACCACCATGTGGTGGCTACTGGAAGTATCTCTTAAGATGTTGTCCATTAACCGAGAGTTTTTTGGTTTCTCCCTATAAAGTTTTCAATATGTAGGTTTCTAGACCAAGTTTTTCCTCAACTTGGAATGGGCCCAGCCATAAGTGTTGGAATTTTGTGTGCTTACCTTTTGGCTCACTCAACTTGTCCCATTTTAGGAGAAGATCACTGACTTGGTAATATTTATCTCCTACCATATGGCGATCAAACTATCTCTTCACAATCATTTGGTGATTCCTGAACTTATTTCTAGCATTTTATCTCAATTCCTCCAACTTCACTAGTTGGTTAATTCTTTTTTGAAGTAAGGTTGGAGGGGTCCCTCTCGAGGCTTGGGAGACCTATAACGAGGGAAGGGTAACACTAGGAGGTAAGATGGCTTCCTGTCCATAGACGAGGAAATATGGGGAGTTTCCTATTGCTACTTTTGGGGTGACCCTATCGGCCCAGAGGGCATCTGTTAGAGCATTGTTCCAATTCCTTTGGTTGTCGGCGGCAGATTTACGGATTATATAGATGAGGTTTTTATTTGAGGACTCTGCAACTCCATTTCCATGGGGGTAATAGTTTGATGCATATCTTATTTTAATTGATTTATCGATAGAAACTTTAGTCAATTTTAGTGATGAAAAATAAGAAGCATTATCAAATATGAGAGTGTCAGGGATGGCAAACCTATTGACAATAAATTTCTCAATAAAAGATATTACCTCGTCTTCGTTAACCTTAAAATCAGGATGGCTTTGGTCAATCTGGTGAAGTAGTTGGTTGTCGTGAGTATATAATTATCCTACCGTGAATAGTTCAGAGTGATCTCACCTATGACATCTAGGCCCCATTGCTGGAACGGGTGATAAATCATAACGAGCCTGAGGGGAATGACTGGCTTTATTTCTCACCCTGCGGAAGTTTGACACACCTTTCACTTCCGAGTGTAGGCATGTGAGTCTTTGAACACTGTAGGCCAATAATACCCATCTCTTAATATTTTGTGAGCAGTGGTATCTCCACCATAGTGACCACCTATTGGGTCATTGATCCAGGTGGATATTGGTGCCCACCCGCTAATTCCACTTGGATCCCCTCTAGTGCTTCTTTCAGATTTTTCAGTTTCCTTAATTATAGCACAGTTTACTATTTTTAGCAGTTTTTCGGGTCCTAAACTTCCGGAGCTGTTTTGAGGCCCTAAATGACGTTTTTTGGGAAATCTACCGCCAACGATTTTTCTACCTAAAAATCGTTTTTTCTGTCGTAGTCCTCGGAGAGATCTTTCCAACAGGCTATCATGCGCATCAAACGGAGATAATATGACCAATTCGCGACCCCGGGAAGTTGATGTACCAACTTACCCAAAAACGGGGCCCACAATTTGGCATTTCATCTTCTAGGGTCAGGTTTTGGAATGTTAATGGTTTTCCATTGTTTCTTAACAATAAATAGGCCTTTGAGCCTCATTGTAAGACAATTCAGAGGCATGTAGCCACACATCTCTTCTCAGAGATAAGCTGCCATCGCCCTAGCTGGTTTATTTCCATTTCTGGTTGTAAGCATATTTCAGTATTTTCC
>APFE030569950.1:0-23298 GCA_000404065.3 Pinus taeda
TAACTGGCGAGGGATCGAAATATGAATGTTGTGATTTGATTTTAGTTTACTTTTCTGCAATTAGATATTGGATTGCTCATTTCATTGACAGTTACCTCCGAAAGCCATAGCTAGACTAACTAGCAGGATTGAAATATGAATGTTGTGATTTGATTCTAGTTTACTTTTCTGCAATTAGATATTGGATTGCTCATTTCATTGACGGTTACCTCTGAAAGCCATAGCTAGACTAACTAGCGAGGGATCGAAATATGAATGTTGTGATTTGATTTTAGTTTACTTTTCTGTAATTAGATATTGGATTGCTCATGTCATTGATGATTATCTCCGAAAGCCATAGCTAGACTAACTGGCGAGAAATCAGACTATGGATGATGTAATTTGATTTTAGTTTTACTTTCTTTGCAATCTTTGATTTCCTTGAGTGTAGTAGCTTAAATCATTTTTCTATATTTAGACATCAGCGCATATGATAGTCTCATAATCAGTAGTTCATTAATTACTTGTTTTAAATAGCAACATATTTTCATTCTTGATTCAAGTATTATTTTCATCACTAGTATGTTCTAAGACTTTCTGAAACGTTAAGTTTTGGGAACCCTTATAGAGGACATAATTGGCTTAAAACCTATAACCATACTTACCTTCTAGAAACTTAGGAATAGGAATTCCATTCACATTATGAGATAAACGAAGATAAAAACCCCCAAAAACAACATAAAAATAAAAAACGACAAAAAGTAAGAAAGAAATTATCTTGCACATATAGTGCACCACACTTCATCAGTTTACGACTCCCGAATTGATAATTAATGTAGCAATTTAGGACACACTAAATTGACCAAACACTTCCTCAATCTCATTGTCAAGGGCTGCTTCAATCATGTGACATCTCAAATTAGACAGTGTAGCAGGGTGATTGATAAAGGTGTTAATGACATCATCTTCTGTTTGGTTTTTGAATTCAAGCGCATCTGCCACAATCAATGGTGAATTAATATTTTCTTTTAAATCTATTGTTGGTTGTTTCCTAGTTTTTACAATGGTTAGGCTTGGCTAAGCATGAGGGTATAACGCTAGATCTTTACATCATTCCCTCTGGTTATGGTCATACTGCCTATTCAGCAACCTAAATAAGCATCGACCGTTGCTAGCCAAGGCCTTCCTAGTATTAGGGATGTTCATCTAGCCAATTCCTGGGGTTAATAATAAAAAAATCTACCAGATATTCCCAAGAGTCCACAGAAACCATCACATCTTGTAATGTTCCTTCTGGCCTAATGATTGAATGGTCAGCTAGTTCCAGTAAGGTAGTGGTTGGTTCTAAGGCTATGATACCAAGCACTTCGCAAGTTTCTGTTGTAAGAATGTTAATGGCTGCCCCTAAGTCAACTAAAGCATTGGGAAAAGAGCGGCCATTTATTTGGACTGTGACAATGGGATTCCCCGGGTCTTTGTACTTTACAGGTGTCTCTTTGCCTAGTAATAAATCAGAAAAAGTTCTGACGACATGGACAGTTGGTGTTATTTTTGTTTTCCTCACAAACTTCTTTGCACACAATTCTTTAATGGTTTTAGCATATATCGAAATATCTTGAATGGCCTGGAGGAGGGGTATTTTTATACAAAGATTTTTGAGTTCACCTAGAAGATCAAAGTTAGGATTTTCAATTGGTCAAGGTATTATCAATCTTTCTGGGAACGGGGGAGGAGTAATTATAATTTGCTCGGGATTTTTCTGCCTGACTGTATCTCCTCCCTTTTATTTGTTGGTCATTTACAATCGAACGTTTATTCAAATGCATTTCTTTAACCTCAGGTTGCAGATTTTTGTCCTCATCTGGAGCAATTACGCGTCCAAATCGTAACTTAAGTTCATTACATTCTCTCAACTCAACTTCAAGGTCTAGACTCTCAATAATCTGTTCTGACTGGATCGGTCTGTTGTTAGGATTTGGGTTGGGTTGAGTTAGGAGTTGCGGGCGTATATTAGGTTGAGGATTTTACTGCAATGTGTAAGGTGCCGGTAAGGTTGGTTGAGGCAAAGGAATTGTTCTCATAGGCTAGTTTGCAGATCGTTGCGAATTTGGTTGCCAGTTCTGATTTTGTGAGGTAGAAGGAGATCATTGAGAGGAATAGGGGGTGTTCTGTCAAAATGGTGGAGGGTAAGAGGAATTTGGCCAATTATTATTTAGATTTGATTGGTTGGGCCAAGGTGGCCTAGAAAATGCTTAAGGTGGCCAAGTAGAGAAAGGTGGTTGGTTCTGCCATGCTGCTCCTGAATACTGTTGAGAATTAAATTGCGAAGAAGGAAAGAATGAAGATGGTTCTGTAGCCATACCTGTCAGATGTGTTTGCCATTGACGACGCTGGTTCAGTAGATATACTGGTTCCACTTCCTCTTCTACTTCCTTGAAAACTGCATTTAGTCGAGGAAGAGATGGACAACTTTCCGTAACATGATCCTTAGTGCAAATAGCGCATGTTTGTATCATATCTAGCAGACATTCTCTATGATTATGTTTCTTTCTGCAACATGGACATAAAATAGCCAGGTTCTGTTATGCTTCACCTTGTTTTTGTTTGGCTTGCATGATATTTAATTGTGTCTTCAGGGTCCCCAAGATAGCAGTCTTGAAATCTTCTAGCAGATTGCCGATTCCAACTCGTGTAATGCTTCCCCCAAGGCTTTGTTGTCTTTGGCGATCGCATCACGTCTGGTTAGTTTCAACCTTGTACTGCCTCTGGAACACCTGATGCACAATTGTGCTAAAAAGCGGGCAAGGGAGCAAGCACTTTACTTGCTCGTACGCAGGTTCTTACCTTCCGTTTTTAATACCCAATTTTTTCACAACAAATAATTATCAAACATATATCACCTTCTATGAAATGGAAACACTCTCCCTGGCAACGACGCCAAAACGTCGGGTGCATATAAAGTGTCTTTTAGAACTCCTAAATGCCTCACATTAATTATCACCCTAAGTAAGTATTTTTGTTTCAAGAGTCTACACAATATGTGCAAGTGATGAAAATCGTTGAATCTACAGAAAGTAATGCTTTAAAATAACTTATTGATTTCAATACAAGAGCAAATGGATCAAACCATAAACTACCAACTTGTAACTTCAAGGAAATTAACCTATTTAAGCGCCTAAACTCAATCTTAATAAAAAATTCTAATTGCAATTACATCAACCGAGTGCACCGTAGCGATAACAGAGCTCTTTCAGCTGAATCTAAACTTCTGCATAAAAGTAGTGCACCTGATCTAACCAATAACACTCTGGCTTTCAATTAACAATAAATGATTCTTACCTAATAATTAAATCAATCTATGACATAAATAAAGAGTTTATGAGAGATTTTTTGACGAAAATCACATGAGAAACCATTTGTCGACGCGTTTCGAACCAACCAGTGTGGTTCATCGTCAGGACAAGTTGAAGAAACAGATCCAGCTTATCATGTTAAATAGTCTTAGCAGAGTCTCCAACGGCTAAATTAACGGCTAATTTTGACCAAAAGACCCAGGTCAATTTTTTATTCATTTTTTAATATTATTATTAATTTTATTAATAATAATAATTTATTATTTATTATGGAAATAAGTTAAATTAAGTAAAATATATAAATTAAATTCATGGTTAGTTTAAAAATAATTTATTTATTTATTTAAACTATTAAAATATATTATATATATATTTAAATAAATACTTTTCAATCTAACCATTAGATTTTTTATTTATTTATATAATTTAACTTATTTTCGTCTATAAAATAATAAATAATAATAATATGAATAACCATTAAAATTATTTATTCTTTTATCTTAAAAACCTATTCTTGATATATATAATATATATATATATATAATATATATATATATAATATATATTATATATATATATATATATATATATATATATAATATATATAATAATATATAAATAATAAATAATAATTATATTTTAAACTAACCATGAATTTAATTTATATATTTTTACCCCTTGGTTCCCAGACTTCGATCCCTCCACAGCTATCATCACCAAACTCCCCATCTGGGTCAGACTTCCTAATCTCCCGGCTCTTTTATGGCACTTTGCTGTGTTTGAAGGAATCGGTAATTCTCTAGGCCGCTTTCTAACCACAGACACATCTAGAGGGGAAAAGGGCATATACACCTTCGCCAGAATCTGCGCAGAAATAGACATGAGTAAAGGACTTCCAGATCAGATCATTCTCAAATTTGGAGACTTCCACTGGACTCAGACCCTAGATTACGAGAACACAGCGTTCCGCTGTAGAAATTGCCATTTCACTGGGCACCTTCAAAGATTGTGTCCAGCGATCCCTGCCCAAAAGAAGAATGCCGCTCCTAAGCCGAAATCCAAGAACTGGAAACCTTTTGACCCGCCCCCCATGGATGATTTTGATTCCAGCTCAGATGAAGAGGATGTGGATGAGGACGGTATGGACGCTTCTCTTGCACAGGATCCGGTCTCCACAGGTCCTGAGGAGACCACTGTCCCACCTCTCTCGTAGAAAAGATCTCTTGAGACCTCTCCTTCAGATTCAGACAAGGAGATCTCTCCGTCAGCCCAACTTAGTTTGCAAATCTTACCAACGCAGCAGGATCATCTTGGTTGGGTCAAAGTCGGTAAAAAGAAAGGAAAAAAGGGTCGAATTGAGGATTCCACCCAAGTTGGGTAGGATCCTCAGTAGGGCTCTTGTATCTTTGTTTCGTCTGGTTGTTTCTTGTTTAACACTGCTCTCTTCATGTCTACTCCTCGAGGCCGAGGTGGATGGTCTATCCTTTCCGGCTGCCCGTTTTTCTTTGGCGTTCTGTAGGAGGTCCTTTGGTCAAGTTGATATGTTCCAAGCAGAGCTTCGGGCTCTTGTCTGCCCGGGCAGTCCTTTTGTAAAATATGTTTTGTTTTCTTAATACAAAAAGCTGACTTACAATTTTTTTTTTTTATATATTTTTACCTAATTTAACTTATTTCCATAAATAAAAAATAAATAAATTATTTTAATATAAATAATATAATATTAAATAATAATAATATTAAATTAATGAATAAAAATTTGACTTGGGTCCTTTGGTCAAAATTAGCCGTTGGAGACTCTGCTCAGACTATTTAACATGCTAAGCTGGATCTGGTTTCTTCAACTTGTCCTGACGATGAACCACACTGGTTGGTTCGAAACGCGTAGACAAATGGTTTCTCATGTGATTTTCGCCGAAAAATCTCTCATAAACTTGATATGGATCACAGAAGCCTCAACTCTACAATAAATAAAGAGCCAATCAATACAAATAAGAATTAACGCAAAAAAAGCAACACTAGTGAAAGTAAATCAATCGTAAAGCTATAAAACAAAGCAATTAAACTTGCAGTAAAAGAAAGGTAAACTATAAAACAAGGAACAACAATGAAATCCACCAGTGACCGGGCCCAAGCTGCAAGTGATTACTGCTTAATTACTTCAGAATATCGCGAATAAATAGCAACATGAATTATATATTATTCATCAAATCCAAATGTCCTTACAACACGATGTATCCTTCAAAATAATGCTTTGTATATTAAAATTACAATTGAAGTAAAAAGGCGAAAAGTTAAGTCCCTCTATTCTATTCATTTTTCCCCTCTTCTAGTCAAAGAGGAAAAGAGATAAATGTGATTCCTCAAGGTCAGGAGATACTGAGGAATTTGCAACTAAATACTATTATCAGACAATCTTCCATCTTGCACTTATCCTCCTAATTTGCCTCTCAATTTGACTGCACAAGACGAACTCTTTTCTCCTTGTTTAGCCTTTGTTGTTCAATAGTTTGAACAACAACTGTTCCATTCGCTAATTTCTGCATAAAAAGCAACGAAAGTTAGTTTTGACTGTCAAATCGCATCAAAAGCAGTTCTGTTCGCTTATCGAAATTCTATCATAACCTTATTACATCATGGCACAGATGCATAAAAGGAGGAAAAAGATAGTGTAATCAAGAGTAAATTTATACCTGTTGCACGGCCCAACAATGTTCATCCTCGATTTTTCCAGCTCTCAATGCTACCTTTCTAACACTATCTCCCAAACTTGATATGGTGGATGAATTGGATACTCTTTGACCCATTTCCCTTTGCACTTTCATATACAATATCATCTTCAAAGTCATGGTAAACATAATTAAGCCTATTATTCTAACTCTCATTTTGGTTGAGCAAACAAACTATGTAGAAGGGCACCAAATTTCAGACTAGATACTAGTGGCAGATGATATCATCCATTCTCCGCGACACTCTAAAAAATAAGGCTTTCTAATCAGGTTGGACCTCTCCAATGCCTTTGATAATTTAAATTAGGACCACATATATAAATATCTCTTAGCTCTTGGCTTCTCTAAGTCTTAGTTTAATTGGATTACCTCTCTATTCTTCTCTACTTTATTTTCCATTCTCATTAATGGTTCACCTTCACCCACCTTCAATGCCTCGAGAGGTATTCATTAGGGTGATCCACTTTCACCCTTTATATTCATTATAGCTAGGAAGGATCTTCCTAGAGCTCTTAAATATGTTGTTGTGATGGAAATACCAAGGGTCTTGAACCCTTTGGAAGAAATTATCTGGTCCCTCACCAATAATTTATGGACGATACTGTAGTTATGGAGGTTGCTTTGGTTAGAGAGGCTAGGGGCTTTTTCCCATGTCTTATACATCTTTAAGGATGCCTTTGGCACCTCCATTAATTGTTTTAAACATCAGATCTGCAATGCCCCATTTTACCTTTCTTATGAGACCAACACTTCTATCTTACTTGGACTTTATGACATAGATTCTATGGCTTCTACTTTATTTTTGAGGACATCATGATTGATGATCCGATGATTATTTTACTATTATGAACCCATGGGATGATGACTATGATGTATTATTTTGATTTCCATTTACATTGAATGATTCTTATGGTCATAATACTCTTAATGAATTTGATGATGTTCTTTCATGTTGATAAACTTCGATGATTATTTGGGGACCAGATATTACTGACAATTGTTTGAATGTGGAAGATCTCCTTGGCACACATGCACATTGTAGTGCCTTGCTTTGGTTGATTGACACTGAAATTACATTTTCATAGATATAGCCTCTAGGATCATACATTATTCTACGAGGACATCATTTCAAGGATCTAGTTATGTAACTTTTACTATTGACAGAGGTGATAATAATTGTGATATGTTAGTGTGGTTTTATGATGATAATAGTTGTGGTGGACTTGTTAGAGACTATGCCTAATCATGTGAAAGTTTCATTATGTTGTCTTGTTTATATTAGCTTCTTGCTTACAGTTAGCGATCATTATGTCATGGTGATGATTTAGTGATCTAAAAATGGGGCCTAAAGGCTTCTTGTCAACTTACAAGAACCTCTCCCACTTCCAAAGCTTAAATATTTCCAAGACCTTATGATTAACCAATTGCGGAATTAAAAAGTGCTTGAAAATAGGTGTATGCTTTTAGTTTCCCTTTAACTATTAAGTGCTTTAAGTTCTGTTGCTTATGCTAATATTTAAATACATGTGACAGTAAGTAAAGTAGCAAATAAACAAACACACATAACAACAATATAATATGGAGTTCACCCAAACCTCTTGGGCTACATATCCTTGAGCTCTAGTCAACTCAACTAGGCTCTCTGGGATTATGGCTTAAATTCTTTTATAAGCTCCACACTCAAATCCATTGGTTTACACTAAACCTATGGGTTTAGAAATACCATCTTGTCTCGCTAGTTGTCCATACTCTGTAGATAGATCTTGGCTTCTTTGGACTAGATTCCTTCAATCAACACTCTAAGCAATCTTGCTATAGCTTGCATAAACTCCCTCAGAATTATTTCACTGTCTTTGGAATGCCTTCTTCTATCTTCAACACACTTTGGACACCAGCAACAGTTGGATAATTTGATCTCTTTGTTGTTCTTGGCTTTGGCTCTGGCGCTTCGGCTCTGGCTCTGGCTCTCTGATCTTCTCTCGGCCTCTGCGTGCATCAATGGTTCGCTCGACCTCCAAGCGCCCCTTAACAACCTTCCAGCGACCTTCAGCAATCTCTCTATGCTCCTTGGTCAATCGTGCTCTCTGTGTTTTTACAACGCATTGGTTACAGTCCTCCATCATGGAAAACCATGCGTTTCCCCAAAAGAATCAGTTTCTCATTGCCATGAATCGACGGGCATAGGAAAACCCAATTGTTTAGCCTTCCTCCTGTGGAAATAGCAAAAAATGCAATACACAGGAAAAATTGACAAAAGCACATGATTGAGCGTTTCCCAGACTTCAAATATTATAGGATCATGCTTAAAATCCTATCGGGTTCGCCATCCCATCGCAAATTGTAATTGCATGACGTATTGGCCAAAAAAACCAATACACGGGAAATACCCAAAAATCCTGAATTCCTAGATTTCAAATATTATGGAATCGGTGTATAATCCCATCATGTCTGGCCCTTATCGCTTATCGCATGTCGCACTGTCAATGACCCTTTATATTGGGGATCACCGATGGCCGATCACCTCGATTAAATATGGACCGTCCATTCCTTTCCCAATTCAATGGCTGATATCGCACGTTGCATATCACTATCACATTGGCCCTTTCTATCGGGGATCACCGATCACCCCGATCAGATCTTGACCATTGATCTGACACCTCGATCCGACAATTGACATTGCATGTCGCGTATCGCTATCGCATATTGCATTTGGAATGGCCCGAGGGTTCTTTCCATTGACTATGGACTGTGCCGACCCGATCCGCTGATCCGATCATCGGCAGTCGCAATGTCGCATAATCGCAATTGCCAAGTTTGGGGTCCCGATATTGGGTGAAGGCCTACCTCCGATGTGATAAGTTAGAAGTCACAATTGGGGTTCCTTCTACCCTTGTCTTAAATCCTCCCCTTTGCACATTTGCGATGTGATTTCCTTAAGGAGCCTTTTGTGCCATTTTTAGAAGAAATGCTTCCTTTTCAAACAATAAAGGCAACCTTCTTTCGGCGATAACTTCATCATCCAAAGTCCATTTTAGCCCATTCAAATTACATTAGATTCAGATTGAATATATCTATGCAATGGGACTATTTATAGGAGCAGCCCTTGACTTTCATTTTCCTCTGTGAGGAACACTTTAGAATTAGAAGTCTATCCAAGATCCATTTTGGATCTGTTATGAAACCAGCTCAAGAAAAGATAGAAAAGATAGATCAACGCCTTATAATTCAGCCTCTTCGAGGGGGCAACCTCCTTCACATTACGTAAATGAACAATTCTTGGATGATTCAAATGACAAAACCTCCTTTCTATATATAGGAGTCTAAGGAGTCACAATATAATCTAGCAGACCTGACAATAATAATATAAAGCCACAAAAATAACAATAGAGGGATTCTATGGGGCACAGTAATAACAATATGGGGGCAATAGGGGCACAACAATAGTAATAAGGGGTATAACTACAATAGTAATGGGGTAATCACTAGTATTATAGGGACCCAACATTTTCTCCGACAAAGATATCAGAGAGGCAATATGGACAATGAATAGCAGCAGCGCAACAGACGAAGAAGGCTTCCAGGCAGAATTCTTCAAGCATGGACTTCGCCCCCTAGTAGGATATCTGGTGGACCTTTTCAACCAGGTGGTTTGGGATGGATTTCTGGATGGTTGGTCACACCACATTATCTACCCGATCCACAAGTCAGGGCCTACTTCCGACCCCAACAACTACAGGACAATCATGGTTGGGCACACATTCTCCAAGCTATATGCTACAACACTCCACAGGACACTCTCCCATTTCCTTTAGTAGAGACAACTCAGGGCCAAGGGCCAAGCAGGATTCCGCTCAGACCACCAGATGATCGACCACATCCTTACTCTTCGTGCGGTGATCGAGGAGGCTAGGTATCGATCCTCTAAAGTATACTGCTGCTTTGTAGACTTCCGAAAGGTCTTTGACTCAGTCCCGAGGGAAGATCTTTTCCAGAGGCTAAGAGAGATTGGCATTTCCTCGACTCTCCTGACAGCGATCATGCGCCTCTATGAGGCCGCCCTTGGCCATCTCCGCACAGTCGGAGGAATGTCGGATTTCATCTGAAGCACCATTGGAGTCAAGCAAGGATGCCCCCTTTCTCCTACTTTATTCGGGATCTATATTGGTGAGCTTGAGTCCTTCCTCCGGGAGCATATCCAGGATACAGATGGGTGTCTTCTTCACCATGTCCTGATTTCCATCCTCCTCTTTGCAGACGATATTGCCCTTATTGCCTCCTCTCAAGAAGGCCTTCAGAGACAGCTGGATGCTCTTGCAGCTTTTTGTGACTGGAGGCATCTAACTGTGAACTTGGGTAAAACCAAAGTGACTATCTTCAATGGAGTCAAGAAAACCTCGGACTTCCACTTCCTATTTAAAGGAGAAGAGATTGAGATTATTAGCACCTATACATATTTGGGAGTTCAGTTTTCAGGGCCTCGCTTCAGCCTGCGGCCAGCCTTTCAGCCTCGAATCAACAAAGGGTATGGCTCCCTAGCCCTTCTGGAGAGGCAGTGTTTCCGGCACCATTTCCAAGACATCTCGTCCAAAATGAGCATCATGGACACTTTGATTTGCCCCACAGTGCTTTACGGCTCAGAGATTTGGGGTCCCTCTCTCCTAGAGTCAGATTGGGCTTCAGCGGAGCAGGTCTAGACCCTCCTTTTGCGCCATTTCATTAGGTGCAAGCAGAAAATTCCTCAGCACATCATTCTAGCAGAGTTCGGGGCTCAACCTTTCCGCCTAGAGGTGATATTCAGGTTAGTGTCGCTCCTGCACAGGCTTCGAGGCCTGGCAGATGCGAGGAAGGGTCGTGACAGATACCCATACTTAGCATATTGCTCCTCGAAGAACATTGCCCGTATGCAGACATGTCGATCCAAGTGTTGGTACACCGGTGTGACAGAGCTTCTGGAGGCTTCAGG
This sequence comes from Pinus taeda, assembly GCA_000404065.3. NCBI lineage: Eukaryota > Viridiplantae > Streptophyta > Pinopsida > Pinales > Pinaceae > Pinus > Pinus taeda. Next base: position 11,022 of record APFE030569950.1, read on the forward strand.
AATCCAGATTGACCATCTCCATCCTTTTCAGTACTCTCTGAATCCTCCAGGCCACCTCCTTCCCAATCAGCAAGAGCTAAATAAAATCATTAAGGAGGATATTTACAGACGATACATTCAGACTACATGGACCAATCCTCCCAATGGGTTGCATCCAAATATAGCCTTCTACGCGGAGCATTGCCTGGAGATCAGGGATGGGCTCATCATCAGACCCCAGTACACGTTCCAACATTGGATGCATGCCCTTAGAATCCCCCCTCGGGCAGCTCAGAGTTGGGTCTCACAGACTCCGGGTGGAGACAAATCACCACATCGATAGGGCAGATAGGATTTGCCAGCTCTATCACTTACAGGAGATAGAGACAGAGACACACTTCATCTTCGGATGCCCTGCTTACTACGAGATTCGTGGTCGTTTCCATTGTCTCTTCAGGTCTTCTCAGACTTTGACCAACTTCCTCAGATATGTTGATCCAAGATGCCTTGCACTTTATCTCCAGGAGGCCTTCAGATTTTGGGCCCGTTTTCTTCAGCCCCCCACCAGATCGGACACCACGTAGAAGATCATGAACTTCTTTAGAGCAGTACCATCAGCGCGGGGCACCAAAAGAACCATTGACCGACCCACAGACACTGAGACCATATCAGTGCGGTCCCGGGAGGGTCGACTCACTAGATTGCACCAGCACTCCAGAATTGGATCCACCCCTGGGAGGCGCCCTAGAACCTCCAGGCGACAGCAGCGACAACCCGGTATGCCCACAGGACAACAGACTTTGACAAACTTCTCTCAGTTTTCTTCTCTCGACCTCGGATGTTAGGAGTAGGAACTGGACAGGAGACCCCTTCCCTGCTTCTTCTTCTTCTCTTTCTCTGCTTCATCGCAGTGCTTTGTTTCGAAGCCGAGAGCTTCTAGCTTCTACATTTACATTTACTTAGATTATAGATGTATATTATGCTTTTTAAAAGAAATGTTAAAGGGGACCGTTTGGTCCACCGGCTTGGCATGATGTAATCATTGTAATCGACAGTCCTGTTGACCTATTATGGTCATTTCTTGGACATTAATAAAATTATCTTATCTTATCTTTACAAGATACAACATGCCTAAAGGGGTTTTACATGTATGACAATGATTCTTTTGACTTCATAACTCTATGAAAAACCTAGAAGCACTCAATGGGTGCTTGACCTATAAATAAATTTATCTTGAGCATGAAACCCATGCATCAAGAATGACAATAATAAATTTCTTTTCTCTTTAATATCAAATATTATAAAATCATGATTATAATAAACATTATGAAGACCAAACCTAGTTACACATTTCAACACTTGGCACCTCCAAGGTAAACCCTTGAGCAATCTACAATTAAGACCCTCAGGTCTGTAGGAACACCAACTCTGATACCACTGTAATATTCCGAAACAAAATATTTGGCTAAATCTCTAGATGGGTTAATTCTGCACATAAAAAAATTTCCATTCATTTAACAAAACATTGCCATGTAAAATATAACAAATAGAGTATGACAATTCAATAATACAATGAACATAAATAATCTTAGCTTTTATTATAATAGATAAACTGGGGTTTATATGCTGAAAAAACTAATATAGCTGAGATGGAAAAGTTGGCCTCAAGAATCTGCTCCAATGCTGTAGTGGCCCTCCAAAACTGAACTAAATAGCAACTGATAAGTTCTCCTGTGAATTTTGGATGAATTTACCCAGGGGAGAGATGTGTTCTCACCCACTCTTATTGAATCACCCGAGGGTTTTTGTCCTGGGGCTACTGCTAAAGCTTGGAACTTTTGGTTTTCCAAACCCCTCCACAAGAAAGAAGCTCAACTCCAAAATGTTTTCAAATGGTCTCCTCTTTTATAGATCTGATGGACCCCTCTAGAAGCCTTTTTATTATTATTATTTTAATCACTTAGTACTTTTTCCCTGCGTTTATTTTAATTAAAATTCCTTTTTAATTAAGGAAAATGGTAAATCGGCCACCATCCCTCCTCAGGGCACTGAAAGTCACTTCTCAACATCCCATCCTGTAGATCTTGTCGTTCTGGTTCCAACGAGCTATTACACTATGGTGTTCCATCAACTATTCCTCTCGAAATACCACCTTAAGCGTAATTGATTGAGTTAGGCTCAATAATAACGCCGTTTTACGGGAATTATCAGAATGCATCGGAACGAAAAGAAAGATGTGCGGAACTGATTCTGATGATGGATTAGGGCAAGTGAACTCCTCCAAAGCCCATAAAGCCCCCTCCAGAAACCCCTGGGCCCACTGATGGAGTAAACTTGCGCTTGTGACCTAGCTGTCTCCAACCCTGGAAATCCATCTTGACCACACCAGAAGGGAAACCAGAGAAAGGAACATCACAACTGCTTCTTCATAGGTGGAAGGCTCTGCATTAATAAGATTAGCTGTGAGAGTTGCATAGCTAGAAAACCTTTTAAGTTTCTTAATTTCTTTGGATGTGCCATCAGGAGTTGCATGTCCTTCTGCTTTTTCGAATGTAGATCTAAGCCATGCTAGTCTCTTTCTAATCTCTAAAAAAACAACCAGTTCCACAAGTTCACAAGGCCCTTTTGGCTCTTTAGGACATTCTATAGAACTTGAATGCTCCTCCTTTGAAGCCTCCTCCTTTACTTCGTCATAGGATTCCATGGAGACTTCCTTAGACTTCTAATATGCAACTTTTTCATTGAAAGTGACATCCCGAATGACCTCAGTTCGTCGTTACTCTGGAATGTAGACTCTATAGGTCTTTGATGATTCACTATAACCAACAAATATTCCTTTCTTTTCTGAAGGTTCAAGCTTGTTCCTTTTATCTTTAGGAACATGAATGTAGACAGGGCAACCAAATATTCTCATATGTCCAACCTTTGGCTTTCGTCTAGAGAATGCTTCTTCAAGAGTAATATCTTCTAGAATGTGATGAGGACTTCTATTTTGAATGTATTCAGTTGTCAATGATGCTTCTCCCCATAAGAAAATCGACAAATCCTAATCATGCATCATGGCCTTGACAAATTTTTCAATGGACCTGTTCTTCCGTTCTGCAACACCATTCTATTATGGATTATAGGGGACAATCAACTCCCTCTTAATACCAACTTTCTTACAAAAAGCGACAAGTTCTTTCGAGGTGTACTCTCCTCCATTATTAGATCTCAAAATCTTGATCTTCTTACGTGTCAAGTTTTCCACTTCAACTTTGAATTCCTGAAACCTTGTGAAGACTTCATCTTTGGTGTTCATGAGATAGATCCAAGTATTATGAGAGAATTCATCAATAAATGTCAAATAGTATAATGAGCCTCCAAGCAATCTCATAGGCGTCGGACCACATACATCACAGTGAATCAAATCTAAGACTTAATTTGATTTATTGTTACTACTTGGAAATCGTTTCTTGATGTTCTTTACAAGTGCACAACCTTTACATACACCCTCATGATCTATTTGCAATTCAGGAACACCTGAAACTATTTGATTCAATTCAGGTAATTCTCTATAATGAAGGTGACCATATCTCCTATGCCATAGATCACTTGGATTGATTTCATCATGTACTAGGGCTTGAGTTGGTTGACTCACGAGCCTATATAATCTTCCTTCACGAATCCCAATACCCTAGCGTCATTTATACTAGAGCCCTTGGACCATACAAACAATTTACCATCCACAAAAGCTACTCTATCTCGTTTATCCTCTAAACATGAAATAGAGACTAGATTCTTTTTCAAACCTGGTACACAGAACATTGCTGAGATGAACATTGTTACTAGATTCCATCTTGATGGATGCCTTTCCAATTCCTTTGACTGCATCGTTGTGGTTGTCTCCAAGCTCTACCCTTTGGGATAACCTCCTTTCCATCATGTTAGAAAGATTTCCACAATCTCCGATCATATGTCTTAATGCACCACTGTCTACCAGCCACATAGCATCATCATCTGCAATAGAACCTGTTAGAGTAGAAAAGTAAAAGAAATCTTTGTCACCTTTAGGCTTCTTTAAATGTTCATATTGAACTTCGCTTGCGGAAGCATGTTGTTTTCCCTTTCTCTTTTCACTATTAGCCATATCAGGAAAATCCCTTTTATAATGTCCAAATTTTTGACAACTATAACATTGAATCTTTAACATATCCTTCTTCCTTCGGGGAGGAGGTAATCTTCTTCCTAACTTATTGTTTTTAAAGCCAAACTTCTTCTTTTCTTTATTCTTGAAATGTGCTGCAAATGAAGGGAGGGCTCCATAAATGATGATCAAGGGGGTGGCCCCTTGATTTCCAAGAAAAACTTCAAGTGGTGCTCCCAAGTGGCAGTTGGACACAATCAATGGTCTCATGGGTCTCCAGTGGCTCAATAACAAGTTGATGCTCCATCAAGGAGGGCTAGAAGTTGTTACATTCATTCCCGTGTCTCTTCAGATGAGACAAAACCTCATCTAGGCCCTGGATCAATTGCCAAGTCTTGGGCGCAAATGTGTGGCCAACTGAGCAATGTGATCTGATTGCATCATCATCTCTATATGGCTGGGGCACGAACAAGCAATGTGTGGTGTTGAAGAAGCCCATGGTATAGTAACGGATGCTATGCAATGGTCAAGGCCCATGGTTTTTAACGCTCACCCTACAAGTGCCATTAAGCCCCTCTGGAGGGCTTGAACCTCGTATAGGGAGACCAAGTCCAAGTTGAAGGCCCACCTGCAATCCTGCATAAGATCCAATGCATCTCCTCACCTTCCAATACAATTAATCATTAATGCAATTGAGTAAATAAGCTTGCTAAACTCGAGGGCAGAAGTGGACAATTCATAATGGCATACCCTTCCAAATGGGGTTCAAAATGTATAGGTGTTTCCTTGCTCGACGAGAGAGGTTAATAAATGACCCTATTAAGTGGTTTCAACCTCTAAGGGAGTGACATGTCCATGGTACATCCTTCAAATGACAGGTGTCATGTGAAATGATGATGGAACGAAGTGGGGCAATAAGGAAGGCTCCAAGCCACAGGCCATGGTACAAGGGAAGCTAGAATGAGGGAAGCCCACACCTTGGGTGTATGAATGTAGGAGGGAGCAATCATGGTACATGAATTACCTCTACCTTTGCTTTTCCACCCTTCTTCATATGCCTTTCGCCTTTTATTGATTCTTCTTCATTTTACTGGTTGGGGCTCCAGGGGATGAGAGCATGAAGCAGTGATTACCCCCTTAAGGTTGGGTAGTTCATCACTCACCAGGGGTTGGGACAATCATGGGTTCCTTAATGATGCAGGGGGTAGTCATATGGGCCCTAGGAACCAGGGTGATGGCCATAATGATAAGGGGGTAGAACTCATGTTTGGCTTTTGCCCACGCGCTATTTTTTTTATGTCTCGACCATCTCTTGCATTTTGTGATACATTTCCTGTTATAAGTGGCCAAATTATGCTTTTATCTTTATTTTTAGCTGCATTAACCTCCAGGGCATCATTTTAGGCCCAACCAAAGTGTGGACAAAGGGAGGGGGAAGGCAACACCTTATGGACCCAATGGACAAATGTGGACCTAGATGGGGAAAATGTGAAAAGGGCTAGTAATGAGCGAAGGAGAGTGAAATATATGGTTTCGGGAAGTGGGACCACAGAACCAAAATTAGGGTTTCCCATGTAGTGCCACTCCTAAAGCTGGTAGCCAATAGAGGAGATCCCACAGGACTAGGATACAAAAGTAAGCCCCAGGTTGAGACAAGGGCACAAGAGTACAGTGCAAGCCCATTATTTCCGTTGAATCCCCCCACTAATCCATGTCGAAATGCGCCTAAGAAAAGCAAGCATGAACACCCAATTGCATAATGAAAAGTAAGCATAAACACCCAATTGCATAATGAAAATTCATACCTTCAGGGTTGGAAGGCTCACCTTCAAACATATGATCATAACAAATGAGCAAGGGCACAATGGCTAGCTCAGGTGGTGGAGAATAATGGCACATCGAGCTATCCAGTGGCTACAAGGGGTTGTTGGATGCTAGCTGAAGACAAATCTAGTAGAAATTTTCTCCTATAGGGGTCACCCATGGGTGGTGGGTAACATTACCATCATCTAGGGCGAGCATTGACAACAAGACATGGTGTGCTAGCCCTCCCAAGTCATCTCGGTAACATCCATCCTCGTATGGGCTTTAGAGCAAGGTAGGTCCATCAAATAGGGTCAAGGCTAGCCTGGGAGTGTTCTGGGTTAATTTGGACACATCATCAAGTGAGCCAATGCCCAAGCTTTCTGGCTCAACATTTTAGCATCTGGAGATACATCAAGAGGTCTGGAACCATGTGGAATGTGCCCAAGGCCCTATTACCACTCAAACTAACAAGGGTCCTAGGAGGGGATCCTAAAAGGGCAACTTATAGGTCAAAGGCAACAATGGAGCGAGAGTCCACTGTCACCTCAGCTAAGGCTCTTTTCTCTTTACAGACTTTCACTGATGGGAGGAGACTCGGTATGAAGTGAATCACTAGATGAATGAGTCAATGAAAGGATGAGGAGTGATTCCTAAGGCTTATTCACAAGAGAGACTCAATTATATGGTTTGCTTACTTGAGAAGCAAGGTATAAGGCTCCCTAGCAAGGGCCGAGGGGATTTCAAGGGCTAGGGTTTGAGGATAAGACTTGTAAGAAAGATACCTAGTCCTAGAAATCCTTGTGAAAACTTGGTTTCCAAGTGGTCTTCGTGAAATTAACTTCAATAGGTTGTAAGACCACACGGGTTCAAGTGGACCCAAATTTACGTCAAGGGGGTGGAATTGATTGACCACGGGTGTGCTTGACCTAATTAAGGGGGAGAAGTGGATCAAAGGAGACTTTTTCTTTGATTTTGTTGTAACGATCCAAATGAGGTCACTAGTGAAGGGAAACTTATGGCAAGAAATGGTCCTTAAGCTAGGGCTTGCTATATCGGGAGATACCATTGTTGGATTTGCTTCAAATTTGGAGGGCCTCTAGAGAAAACATCAACGTAGTTGTGGACCAAATATCAAAGTGTTTGGATGGCTAGATTGTGAGACAATTGATGCCCTATGTCACATATGAAGGCTAGGCCTAGAAAGAAGGAGAGAAGGTGAGAAAGATGTGCTTTAGAGTGATCACTAGTGGAGGATCAGTGCCTAATCCTTTGGGAGAAATGGAGTCAAGGAGATTCCAATTCTTGGGATGATTTCATTTAGTCAAGGAGGCGCCTAGAACAATTTTGCATGGCAATTAGGGCATGGGAGAATTGCTTCAAGGTCTTTACACTATGACATGCAATATATGACTTATCAACATAAAATTTTGACAAAATAACTCTAGGAATACTCGCTTATTCATACATGGCCCATGACATGATGCAACGCTATAAAAAGACAAATATCCACAATTTCACATAAGAAAAGCAATAAATTTCAGCCTAGTATACCAAAAATCCCCAACAACATGCATGTGACATAAGAAAATGACAAAATATCATTGAAAGAGTAGTTACATGTAAGAAAAAGAATATCCAATCATCATTATATGCCAATAGTGAAGCTCCAAGACAAAAATGAAGAGATTCAAACATCGAAATTCATCCATTCATCCGATTTCATCCTCCAAAGCGAAAATATCACGAGAGAGAATGATTCAAACCAACTAATGATGATCAAAATGAACATCTCAATTCTATTTATACACTCTCTAATGAATTTGATTTAGCTAAATTGACCTAATTGAGCCCCTAAAATAAAATAATGTGCATAATAACAATACTTTTGGTGACAAGTCCACCAAATAGCTCAATAATACATGAATAAGCCTCTCGAGTGGGCCAAATGATCAATAAAGTGAGTCATTGGGCCTTTGAGGAGGCCTAATGAAGTCCAAGGGATGCCATGATGTAGAAATGGACTCCCAACATAGTGGACAAGGGGTTGGCCCCTTGTTTTCCAAGCAAGAACCTATGGTGCTCCCAAGTGGGTGTGGTGGCACAAGGACATCCTCATGGGTCTCCAAGTGGATCGAAAATGCCTGTAGATCATCTGTAAGTGCTAGGATGGTGATGTAAGCCCTTCCTTTGCAGCGGGAGACATCCTCTAGACCTTGGAACATCTGCCAAGTGTATGGTGCAAGTGTGGAGCCGACAGGGCATGGTGAACCAGGTGCGTCATCCTCATCCAAAAAGGTGGAACACGAGCAATCAATGATTGGTGCTAGGGATCCATGAAGTGATATCTGCTATGGTGTGTTGAAGAAATCGTAACTAGCTTCGGTCTTCATAAATGTAATTTTGATCTTTGCACTTGTAAAAGAAAAGAACTATTATTTTTGTCATTATCAAGAATGGGTTTCTTGCCCATTTGATAGGTCAAGCACCTGTTTAAGTGCTTTTAGGAAAGTCAAAGAGTCCATATAATTGTTAAAAACCCATGTGGGTATGTTAAAGTTTGTAAATCTATGTATTAGAGTCAAAGAAATATGTCAAAAGGGATCTTCCAAAGCAAAGACAAGTCTCCTCTTCAAGTCAGCTCAAAGAAATGAGTTTTTGGTGCACTTAAGGACATGTCGGCCTCACTAGCTCAAGTTGGCCCAAATAGGCGAGACAGACTCCTATATATAGGGTAGTTTGATCTCACAAATATACCATCAAGCTATCTCTAAAATTAGTGAGAAAGAGAGTCAAGAAGGAGGAACGAAGAAGAGCAAAGGGTTGCTTCTAGACCACTGAAGAAGTAAAGAAAGAAATCCGAGTTTGGCAGAACTGTTTTAGGGCTCTTTTCTATCACACGTGTGAAGAAGAGGGTATTTCTGCAGTCACTTCAGATCCATGAGAGTAACAACTTAATAGAGTTCGATTGGACTAAAAATAGGCTCCATATAGGTCTCCATCTCAAGCGAAGTAGGTGTCACCTCAAGCAAAGAAAAGAAGCAAGCAAGAGGGACAATCTTGAGCCCTAATCAGCCACACGTGCGAGGAAAATTCAGATCTGCAGTAGGGTTAGAGGATACGCCTCTAACTCATAAATATAATTCAAGAAGAACCCCATCTTCTAGCCTAAGCATCAAGCAAAAGGACGATTGCCAAGCGAGGAAGAGAAAAGAAGAAGCACTCCATAGTAGAGGTCTCTAAAGGAGACCTAGGGTTTCTGCAGTTGTGGTGCCAGTTGCTGGAAGAAGTGCGAAGGAAGAGATCAGGATGCAGTGTAGAAGGAGGCTTTGATTGAAGAACATAAATGAAGGTGCAAAAAGAGAGACTGCCTCTTGTGCTTGGAGGATCTACTGGTCAAGGGTCTAAGGTTTGGCATTTGTTAATTGAAGCTTCAATAAGAGAAATTTGCAGAAGGGTTTTCCTCTCTAGGAGAGAGAGGTTTTGCCCTGGCTGAGAACCAAAATCTTGTGTTCTTCGCTCTTTTGTTTTGGTAACGGTTTGATGAAGTAAGAGAACACACTCTAATAATAATAAGAGAAGATTGTGCTAATAAGAAAAAGTAAAAAGTACATCACAAATAGTTATCATCGTCAGAAGAATCTCATCCTACCTAGATGCCCTAGATTCTTTAACATGGTATCAGAGCTAAGGTTACATAGAAGATTGAAGCATCAAGGTCAAGAAGCAAGGGCACACAAAGGTCGAAGTATCAGATCTACAAGCAAGGATTCAAGATCCATCAAAGGCAAGAAGGATTACTATCCCCTAGATCCATCAAGAAGGACTACCATCCTAGGAACAAATCTCTTACTACATGAAGAAAGTCTTCCATCTAAAGGCATCTACAAAAATGTTCATCCAAGAAGAGTCTCCAACAAAGATTCATCATCTTCAAAGGAAGGCACTCAGATCAAAGCTCATCATTGAAGATCTCCAGGACTACACATTGAAAAGTCTTCATCACCAAGCTGATCTCTAATAAGTTACCTTGAAGGAAGCATCTTGAAGAACTCCAAGATCCAAGAAGTCAAAACATCAAATCTTCAAGGAAGCAGCAAGATCTCTTCATCACCAACACTCTCAAGTAAGTATTTTTATGTCCTCTTTTGAACATATCAAAAGGTCTTTTTGTAAGGAAAACAACAAATTGGTTGGGACTGCTAATTTCCTTTCATGGAAAAAGAGGATTGATCTCCTTCTCAAAGAAAATGAAGTTATGGACTACATCAAAGGGAATGTCACTGTTCCTGCCAAGGATCAAACTCAAGCCCTAGCAAAGTGTCATAAGGATGAAAGAAGGGCTCAAAGGATTCTAATAGAATCCATCAAGGACCCTCTCATTCCTTATGTTTCCAAACTTGAAACATCTAAAGAAGTCTATGATAAACTGGTAGAGCTATTCTCAGTTAGTATAGTGGGAGAAGTGATATCATTGCGTAATGAACTATATAAAATGAAGATATCCAAGGAAGAAGGAATAACTCCTTACTTCATGAAGGTCTCTGAGGTGAGAGACCAACTACAATAACTAGGAGAAGTTATGTCAGACAGAGAGATGACGACTTGTGTGCTCAATGCATTACCTGAGGAATGGGTCAACTTCACATCAAGTGTATATGCCAAGAAGGAGGCCACCCCGTTGAATGAACTTTGGTCTCTATGCAAAATTGAAGAGACTTGACTCAAAGCCAAAGATGATGTGGGATCAAAGGAGCAAGCATTTGCTGCTATGGCCAAGAAAAAAGGGAAATTTGGCAAGTTTAATCCACAAAGAAAGGGAAAAAGAGATATGTCCAAAGTCCAATGCTTTTGCTGCCAAGAATATGGACACTATAAAAGGGATTGTCCTAAGTTCAAGAAGGACAACAATAAAAGGAAACGAGAAGAATCCCACATTACCCAAGAAGTGAAAGAAGAAGAGAAGAAGCAGAGGAAGGAAACCCCTGCGGACCTATACTATGACTGAGATCAACTTCTTCACATAAGTCTTCTTTAAAGTTTTGTGTCGCATAAAAACATGTAACAATAGGATAGAATGCATGGTTTATGAGAGTGGCATCTTCAAGAATATAGGAGCATTATGTAGAGATAGCTCAGATAAAGATATTCATGTAGGAAGGATGTAGCCATTGGATAACCTCATCAATGCATAAAGGAATGATCGTGATTAAGAAGAATCATCTTAGAAGGCCACTATCATCAACAAAAAGGAGCATTTGCAGGATGAGGACTGCAAGGATCCTCCGTGGAATCTTCAATAGAGGGTTCATGACTTTCAGGAAAAGCTGATGTCTTGATAGTAATTCCACTTATGGGGATTCAAGAAAGGATGATATGTAGGCAAGGAAAGATGTAGCAAAGCAAAGGAGATTGAGGTAATCTCAATCTAGGAAGTTGTCAAAGGAAGCTGAGATAATCAAGGAAAGAACTAAGATGAGGTATGTATGCATCTATGTTTTCAGTTAAAGTCATGTCATCATTTGTATCAATGAGCATGGGGAATTGCTCTGGTATCATGGTCAAGAACAGGGTAGATCTCTTTCATTGAAGAAAATGCACGAAGACATGGTTCACTCACTGATAAAGGTCAACATGAGAAATGTCCTCATATGGAGTATGAGGTGGTTGACTAAGAAAATCTATAAAGAAGCATATGAGATAAAGAGATTAGGAATACAAGGATACCATGGACACTAGGAATCAACATCCGACAGACATGTTAAGACATCTCCTGGAAGAAGGCATGAGAAGTTTGACAAAAGAAGGAAAAGATCAAAGGACCCTTGACACCTGGAGAGGCCTTGGAGTTATGAACATGGAGGATGCTAATGATTCAAGCCAACAAAATGTCATGATGAGAAGCCATCTCGTAAGGTATTGTTTGATTTAATGTTATTTTTGATTTCTTGAATAATATCTAGATGAGTTCATGCAGGGCTACTGGAACAAGGGTTGTAAGTACAAGTACAACGAGCATTCATGTGGTGGATGGAAATTCCTAAAAGAAGCATGATGAGAAAGAAGTAGCCATATGACGAAGGTTCCAGATATGTATCAAGAAGGCCACCTTCCATGAAGAAAGGAATGACATGACGAACTCAGAAGGAAAGTGATCGATGGCTAATGCCCTACAAGGAAGAAGATCGACTAAATTTCATGACATCAAGGAAAGAAATTGATCAAGTAGTTGAAGGACCCACAAGAAGAAGTTGCTGATGAAAAAGGAGAGTCCCTAGTTGAGAGGGAGCTCTGACAAGTCCCTAACTAAGAGGGAGCTTGGGCAAGTCCCTGGTCAGAGGGAGCTTAGGTACATTCCTTTACAGGAAT